>OX578146.1:35133817-35236317 GCA_951213105.1 Amaurobius ferox | reverse complement strand
ATAAATCGTTAATATTGTATATAGCAGTATATGTGTAATGTAAATATATGTTATAATATGGAAGTTCAAGTTTTATTAGTTACAAACATTTTTTTTTTATTTAAGGAGTATTGAGAGTACATTAATGTAACTTTTATATGTTTATATATACTGGTCTCTAAAACAACTTTTAAAGCAAGTCTAGATTGCAGTAAATAATTATACTTTATATATTTATAAAATATTTAACATAAGAGTGAAAACAATGATAATTTTGAATCATGTTATTTGCTGCACATTGTTCCAATGTTCAGCTAGTAACACTCTTACAAAGTGGCAAAATAACTGTAAGGAATAATAAAACAGCCACTAAATATTCAATTCATACACAAAACAGCCATAAAATATTCAACTCATTTCCTAAACAGCCGATTTTGTCCTCAAATATTGAATCAGATCGCAATTCACTTTTATTTTATAACGTCAACTCAGTCTACCATTATGATTATTTTATTAAGTCCTAGGTTTTCTTTCTCCAAAATACAAAGAATGCAAGCAGCCTATAGTAAACCAGTACGAATCCCCTAAAGGCCCAATGAGAAAAATACAATCAAGAATAATAGAAGTTTTGTTGAAATTGGAGTTACCAAATGAAGACGAAACTTTAATTAAAAATGCAAATTCATTGTAATTTAAAATAATTATGGATTAATTTTTGCAATTGAACTCAGTTTAATGAGTTACTGAAGGAATAAAGAGAACGTAAAAATGAGTCTGCTGAGAAAGTCACGGGCTGATCATAACAGATTGCAGAAAGTCATGGGCTGCACATAACAGATTTTTAGCATTAGGGCAGCTATTGGACCGGAACCTTACCGTGTTCCATAATTGATTTCTGTAACATTTTTCATGTCGATTACCAGTCAATAGCCAATGTTCTATATTTTTATGATTTTTTTTCTATTGCCGAAGTCGTCCTTCTAAACATTTCTAACACTTTACAACATAGTTTAAAAGTACTTATGACTTTGTTCATGCATTCTGTCTGTCTGTCTGTCTGCCTGTCCGTTCGCTCGATAACTTTCATAAAAATTACTTTATCAAAATGAAATTTTAGTATGTTATTGAGACGGTCTGAGGAACATACGAGAATTATTATTAATAATATCACCCAATTTCTTTTGGATGGAACTCGGTTTGAAAAACTGCAATACATTAAATCCTACGGGACCTAATTCTTCAAATATTTTTTTGAGCGAAGTTAAAATTCACAAATTATCCCATATTATCATTTCAAATTATCCTAAATTACTCCCGCCATCTCAAATTATCCCATAAAGTATATAAAAAAAACCCAGCAAAATATGTTGTTTTTTAAATAAAAATTAGAATAATAATTAAACACATATAATATGAAGAGATCACATGACCCACTTCAAAATAAAATATGGCATCCATATATTTTTCCCTTAGTAAAATTCGTGATTTTTAAAGTTCTTTTAAATTTATATTTAGTGTTGCATCCGTCCTAAAACAGTTTTAATTTTGCGTATTTTCTGTTCATCTATATTCTGCTCCAAGGCATTAACTATATTTTTTAGTTTAAATGATCATCAAACATTGCTTATTTCTACAACGAATACTAATTTCAATGGATGGGGAATGTGAACAAGTGATTGTAAGGCAAGTTGTACAATAATTGATGAATTTTTTTCAAGCAAAATTATTTAACTCTGCAATCTAGAATAAAAGTGTGTGAATGAAATATTCACTGATTTTACATAGAGAGCCTGACGATTTATATTTCGATGGCGCCATTTGAATAAAGTTCATTTCTTTCGATGAAGTTAGTTTTAATTTTCAAGTAAAATAAGTTAGTGTAGAATTGTTACATATTTTGTGATTATTTTGTGATTATTTAAAAAAAACATCACCGCTGAATTTATCGCATTTAGAGATGTTGAAATAAAATTGCATTTCAGTTGGAAAATGTTTCATAATCGATGCGTTAAGCAGGATTGATTTTTCTTGTTTAAATACTTCACTAAAGGCGATGTAATGATTTATATATCATTAGGATTGGTCACTTTACTATAGATATAGTATATACATCCATGGAATTTCAAGAAGTTATGTGGGTGCTTACGGTTTTTACTAGGAGCCCTGTATATTGAATAGTTTGTATTCCTGAAAATTTTTAAATAAGGAATTTTGGCAGAGATACACAGGATCGATGGTTTGTTTCACCAATCAGAAGTAAAAGCTCTAAACTGTTTTCCCAGAAACCGAGATTAGATATTTTGGAAAACTTGGGTCTGGAACTATAAACGATTACAACGAACATTTGCAGTTACAACATACAGTTTTACGTACATATACAACGACTCCAGCATAAATATATTTTTATTTAATGGAAAAAGTAAAGAGACTACAGAGTCCACTTCGACGATTAGAGCAGGAAATTTAGTCCCAGTAGTTAAACGGTAGAGCATCATCTACCCAGTTCGGAAATTCAGGTTTTGATTAACCCTTTAAGCGTGTCATTTATTTCCCTTCGGCGGACTGCAGTGGGGAGTTTTTACTCCCAAACCCTTTCCCCCTTGATTGCGCTTTGAATGAGAAGGTGTTTTGCTGAAATAAGTATTAAGTAAATAGACATGTATAATAACAGATAAGTAAATAAACATGTATAATAACAGATAAGTAAATAAAAAAACTTACAATTCCAATTTTTAATAGTTCCTCTTGGTGTGATAAATTTTAAAACATGGAATATGACAAAGATCACTTCACAGTCTGGACACCATGTCCTGGTTTCTGTCCTAAGCTTCTTGCGAGTTTTATGGATGGTTGTTTTATGGATGTTTTATGGAAGATGCATAACATACAACACATCGACTAGTTGGCTCATTTTTGCAGGCTGTGAGATAACTTACGCTTTGCTGAAATAAGAATGAAAGCATTTGAGGCCGCCATTGCTTGGCATGTGAAATCCCAACAAAACTATTTTTACGAACATTTACGAAATACTCCCTCTGATAAAATTTAGTTTGTATGCCTACTACTACCATCTAGTGTAAAAGATTGTAAACACAGTTAATATCAGCAGAAACAACAAGCACACAATTATAATAGAAGGTCTTTATTTCACTTCTTTAAGACGTACAAAACTTAAAAAGGCCAGAGCACTTTCGAGCGTAAATACGCTCTTCATCAGTGGCTACATGGAAATAGGAATGATCGTTCATATATAGACCAGAAAAGGTGACAAATTTGCATAAATACAATTATCAATAAACTTACGTTTATCTAAGGAGAATCCAAAAATACAAAACATTTTGCACAGATTAAAAAAAAAATCTAGCATAAATCACGAAAAGAACAGTAAAAATTTACAATTTTATTACAGAATTTTCAAATTCAAAAAATTTTAAAAAATGGAAGAAATCAGGTCCAATCCCCGAGAAGATGACGTCAAAGATAACTATGAAGAGACTTGAATTGCATGGAGTCGAGAATGAGTCGCCAAGCATAACTTAAAATCTGAACGTGGTCAAAATTACAAATCGACTCGCCGTAAACATAAAGAGGGACTCAAAAAGGAGAATATTGCGAGGGTTATTACAACGCATAATAAGGAAAGTTCTTTCAAAAATGGGCCGGAAATTTTCTTTAACAACAAAATGAGCAAGGGCCGTAGAAAGTTTACCACCTTTGACATCCCTAGCATGTTCTGCCAAACGGATACCAATAGTACGTTTTGTACTGCCAATATAAAATGTAAAGTTACCATCGATGGACGACAGGGGAACCACATACACCCCAGCAAAGCTTTTACAGTCATCCTTATCACCCAGCTTATCAGACCGAATCCCGTTAAACAAAGAAAAAACATTAGAGTGAGCAGGCCTGAAACCAAATTCAGAGCAGAACTGAATAAAGGGACGGAAAATCCTAGGATGGTACGGGAAACTAGATTTATGATTCAAACGATCTTTTAAAGAAAACAATTTAGTATCGATTTGAGAAAATTTATACAATTTTACTTATTTACAGTTAATATCTCATAAAAATCATATGATGTGTTATTTCCGTCAAACACACTGGAGTCTCGGCTTTAAAAATGCATGACGAGTCTACCTCGTCGAACCCGCTTAGCGGTAGTGCAATGCATGACGAGTTAAACTTATCAATAACTCTTAAAGGGTTAACGGTTGGGGCAGCAAGGTTCCTTACAATGACGCCCAAACAAATCAACCCTGTAGGTTAGTGCAGAGAGGCCGGAGGTCTAAAATTGCTCCTAGTACGACTAGTACGGACTCAGTGGACTCTGGAGGATTGAACGCTGATTTCAAAATTGAGAAGGTAACTACCACACAGGATACAAGCCTGGGTAAAAATAGCAGAAGTAGTAGGCTTACCTAAGGTTAAAAAAAGCAGGAGGTGGTCAGTTAGATTGTCAGTTGCCCATCAATCTGATATTAGAGGGTGGAAAATGCAGAGTCCACTTCGGTCATAAGAACTTGCAATTTTGCTCTAGTAGCTTACCGGTAGAGAGTCGGCTGCCCAGTTCGGACATTCAGGGTTCGATTCCCGGTTGGGACAGCAAGGTTCTTTACAGCATAGATAGAGTTGTTGCGAAAATCGTAAGTTCTGCATTGATATTAAATTTTGAAAAATGAATATGTAGAATTCACAACAAATTAGACAGAAAGGTAGTAAACACAGTAGAGGAATGTATATTGCTCTATATAGAGATCAACCGTCAATTTGTCCACAGTAGATCTTTAAAGTAAATATTATCCTTTGTTTTTTATATATTTTTCAATTAATTAAAGGGTAAATATTCATTCACACTGATTTCAACTGGTTGTTATTTCGATGTTTGTAAAATACACATAATAGAATTATGGCTTGAATACATTTTTAATTAGCTGTTATAAACTTATTGACATCTTATTAATAATGTATTGTGTAATAAGATAGATTACCTTATGGAACATGTCTTCTTCAAACCTTTAATAAAATTGTAACTTATTTCTGTAGCAGAAAAATAAAACATTTTCATGCATTATACTTTCATGAAGGTTCTCTAATCTGACAAAGCATGACGATTTTAAGCTAGAACTCACGAAGGTCTTCCTAACATAATGCATACTTTGATTCTATGTGACATGCATATATTCATGTTTTAGCTAAATGGCAGGATTTTTTAATGTCATACTTATAAAGAATTGTTTTACTTGTTAATCTAACCATTTAGTTCCTTACTGTTGTAAGTAGAGATTGTTGTAATATGTAACAATTCTCCACTTTCTTTAAGGATATGATCTAACATTTAATAAATATGATAAAAGGTGGCAAATTAAAATACTGTATATGTTCAAAGTGACATCATGAATTTGTGGTATGTAGCTACTATTAGACAATTCGATAAGTACAATACACTTTATGCAAAGGGCAAGAAAAACTTGAGCAACGTGTAAAAGTACAAATAACACAATAAAGCAATACAGCTGTATTCTGTTTATTGTGTTATTTGTTCTTATATAAGTTGCTCAAGCCTTTCTTATTAGCCTACTATTAGCCATTATATAGCCTACTATTAACCATTATGTAGCCTATTATTAAGCATTATGTAGCCAACTATTATACCTTAAGACGATATTTTCTTCTAATTGCTTCTTTCATTTTCTAACCGTTAGAAAATATCCCCTAACATATTTTTCGTTTAATTTTTTGCATGTATTTTCTATGATTCTGTCAATCATATATTCTACCAATAAGAATATACATTTTTATATTTTTTAAATCGATAACATAATTTAAAGTATTTATAACATTTTGTTTAAAATAATGCATTACTTTTCGATACATATTAAAATATCATCTAACTATTTTACCAATTTAAAAAAAAGCGCAAACTATCCTAATTCAATATTTGTGCTTAATAATAAAAAATAGCGTCAAGCGGTGGAAAGGTGAATATCCTTTTAAGACCATTTATGGTCACAGTGAAACGTCTGAAACACTACATGGGTTAGTTAGAAATTCCAAAAATAGAATATGATACGCCGAGTTACACCAGAAAAGTTACACTGTTACAATACGATTTAAGCAATATAAAACAAATAAAATTATGCATAAAAAATGGCAAGTGTAAGCTTTAGTAACAATCCAATATTGGCTCAATACTGGCAGCCAATATTAGAAGTATTGGACAATATGAAAAATCTGATGTGGGCAGCACATGACGTTCCCTGCAGACTCAAATTCATATTTTCTTTCTTTCCTTGATAATTTGTTAGATTGAATTTAATTGCACCAAATAACACTAAATTTGCATTTTTAATTCAATTTTCATTTCTATTTCGTAACTGGACATTTTTCCAAAATCGGCGTAACAAAAATGCAAGAAATCTCAAATATCTTGAGAACGGTTAGTCCTAATGCATAATGGAGTGTGCTATATTATTTTCCTGGTCAGAAATTGCGTATAAAACAAGAATTTAATTGATACATTTGAGCATAAGTAGTCCTTTTTTTCAGATTTTAACGATTTCTGCGAAACATTTCGTAAAAATAAGGCAGGTTGTTCTCTTCCGAATTGCACCAAAATCTAATCAGCACCAGAGTATCCTACAAGTAACTTATATACCAAATTTTGTGAAAATCAGTCAATTAATATTTTAGCTAGGGTGGATACATCACATTTTTGCAGGTCATCTCGTAAAAAAGGCTGGTTTCTCTTTACAGATTCCTACCAAAATCTAATTAGCACCAGAGTATCCTACAAGTAATTTATCTACCAAATTTTGTGAAATTTGGTCAATTAGTATTTTAGCTAGAGTGGATACATGAATTTTTTACGGTCCATTTCGCAAAAAAAGACGGGTTCTGCTTTTATGAATCCTACCAAAAACTAATAAGCACCAGGTTCTCACCCAAGTGACTTACCTACCAAATTTTATGAAATTCGGTCCAGTAGTTTTTTAGTTAGAGTGAATACATACATTACACAGACAGACACACACAAAGATATACACACAGACGTCACGTTAAAAATAATTTTTCGTATTCCACAGGTCTCGAAATGTGTAGATCCGTCGAAAACTCGAGTTGTGATTTTCGGTATAAATCCAATACCTTCCCTATACATTACCGTGTATTGCAGGAAAAGTAAAAATTTGATCTGAGCAGCACATGACTTTCACTGCAAACTAAAATTCTTTTTTTTTTCCTTTATTTCTTTAAGAACTCATTAAATTGAGTTTAATTGCACAAAAATGATACTAAATTTGCATTTTTAATTCAATTTCAGCTTTTTTTTTGGTAATTGGACATTTCCCCAAAGGCGGCATAAAAAAATGCGAAAAATCTCAAATATCTCGAGAACGGTTAGTCCTAGGGTTATAGAGTTGCTCTTATTTTTTCCTCGTCAGATATTACGTATAAAATAAGCATTTAATTGATATATTTGAACACACGAAGTCTTTTTTTAGATATTAACGATTTTTGCTGGCCATTTAATGAAAAAAGGCAGGTTGTTCTTTTCCGAATCGTACCAAAATCTAATCAGCACCAGAGTACCCCACATGCGATTTATCTACTAAATTTTGTGAAATTGGTCAATTTGTATTTCAGCTAAAGTGAATATATGAGATTTTTGCGGGCCATTTCGCAAAAAAAGGCGGGTTCCTTTTTCAAATTGTACCAAAAACCAATCAGCACCAGGGTCACACCCAAGGGTCTTATCTGCGAAATTTTATGTAAATCGGTCATTAGTTTTTGAGTTAGAGTGGATATATGCATTGCACAGACACACAGACACATTGCACAGACACACATTAGACAGACACATTGCACAGACACGCATTAGACAGACACATAGACACACAGACAGACAGACACACAGACGCAACACTAAAAATATATTTTCATATTCTAGAGGTCTCGAAATGTGTAGATCCGTCGAAAACTCGAGTTGCGATTTTCGACATGATTCCAATATTTTCCCTATACGTTACCATGTATTGCAGGGAAAGTAAAAAGTGGACATTTTGACGGAATTGGTCCAATACCGACTTGCAATATTGGGATAATATTTGGACAATATTACGCCAATATTGGCGATTCATAGAAAATATTTCCAATGTAACACCAATATTGGCGTAATATTGTAATGAAAATATTTAGCCAATACTAGATGCCAATGTAACCCCAATATTTGCCTAAAATTAGGATTACATTGGAAATATTTCTTATGCAATGTGAAAATATACAATATTAGTCCAATAGTAGACCAATATTAAATGATGTTTGAGAGGTTGTTCAATACGTTACTGTATAACTAAGGTCGTTTACTAGAAGCACGTTCATTTACTGCAATAGATTTATGTCAAAGCTGGTGCGAATCAAAGACCACATGCATAATATTGTGTCATTATATTTACAGTCAATCGAAACCCGTAACGGCTATGGGTGTTAAAGGAGCGGGTTTTAACTGATACTTTTTAGCTTTCTAATTAGAGTTACCCCAATTCCGGAGACAGCTTATTATTCTGGATGACGTATTGCTCAGAATGAAAATAATTAAATGGTTTGATGTAGTTACGCGGAAACCGCCAATTCCGATGCACATGCAATATAGAAATCATCAAAAGTTCTCCGTCTTCCTCACATTTACGTCTTTCACGGATTTTATCACTGCCCATTGATTGTCAAGAAATTATTGACTGTGGAGATAGTGAAGTTTATCAAGTAAAATTCATTAATCGTATTAAGTACTATTCCCTCGTTTGCAAATCCATGCAGATTTTACTATGTACAATGTAAAACATTTGCAAGAATATTAATAGAAGTTTCAGGGCAATCAGTTGTCCATAATGGGGAGTAAGGTTCCTATATATATATATATATATATATATATATATATATATATATATATATATATATATATATATATATATATATATATATATATATATATATATATATATATATATATATATATATATATATATATATATATATATATATATATGTAATCATGGCTTTACTAGAATATGTAATCATGTAATCATAATTTTATATATCATAATTTTTAATGTGTAATCATAATTTTAGGAAAGACCACTTTTAAAATATTTTGAATTTACATATTGTCAAAAATTGGTAAACATAATTTTGCATTAAATAAACTCTAAAATTTTTCTTTTGAAACGTGTGATTTGCAGTTTTGGAATCGGTCTGTAATTTATAAATATAACATGATATTTAGTGTATTATCTATACTATAATATGCACTGAACTGCCTGAGTAGAATTCTTGATGACGTGATGCATCACAATTATCGATAACTTCGACTGTAGTTAGAATCTTGATTTTAGTGTCGTACAATTTGTCTGAGGATTGAAAATATGTGCAAAATCAAGAATTTCCAAATTTTGAATAAGGTGTGATGATTAGAGGGAATTTAAAAAAAAAAAGATCAAAACTAATGTGCTTACTTATCGAGCACTTCCACTGTACTGGTTTTCCAGTCTTATCGAGCACTTCCACTGTACTGGTTTTCCAGTCTCATCGAGCACTTCCACTGTACTGGTTTTCCAGTCTCATCGAGCACATCCACTGTACTGGTTTTCCAGTCTTAGCGAGCACTTCCACTGTACTGGTTTTCCAGTCTTAGCGAGCACTTCCACTGTACTGGTTTTCCAGTCTCATCGAGCACTTCCACTGTACTGGTTTTCCAGTCTGATCGAGCACTTCCACTGTACTGGTTTTCCAGTCTTATCGAGCACATCCACTGTACTGGTTTTCCAGTCCTATCGAGCACTTCCACTGTACAGGTTTTCCAGTCTTATCGAGCACTTCCACTGTACAGGTTTTCCAGTCTCATCGAGCACTTCCACTGTACTGGTTTTCCAGTCTCATCGAGCACTTCCACTGTACTGGTTTTCCAGTCTTATCGAGCACTTCCACTGTACTGGTTTTCCAGTCTCATCGAGCACTTCCACTGTACTGGTTTTCCAGTCTCATCGAGCACTTCCACTGTACTGGTTTTCCAGTCTCATCGAGCACTTTCACTGTACTGGTTTTCCAGTCTTATCGAGCACTTCCACTGTACTGGTTTTCCAGTCTCATCGAGCACTTCCACTGTACTGGTTTTCCAGTCTTATCGAGCACTTCCACTGTACTGGTTTTCCAGTCTCATCGAGCACTTCCACTGTACTGGTTTTCCAGTCTTATCGAGCACTTCCACTGTACTGGTTTTCCAGTCTCATCGAGCACTTCCACTGTACTGGTTTTCCAGTCTCATCGAGCACTTCCACTGTACTGGTTTTCCAGTCTTATCGAGCACTTCCACTGTACTGGTTTTCCAGTCTCATCGAGCACTTCCACTGTACTGGTTTTCCAGTCTCATCGAGCACTTCCACTGTACTGGTTTTCCAGTCTCATCGAGCACTTCCACTGTACTGGTTTTCCAGTCTCATCGAGCACTTCCACTGTACTGGTTTTCCAGTCTCATCGAGCACTTCCACTGTACTGGTTTTCCAGTCTTATCGAGCATGGTTTTCCAGTCTTATCGAGCACTTCCACTGTACTGGTTTTCCAGTCTCATCGAGCACTTCCACTGTACTGGTTTTCCAGTCTCATCGAGCACTTCCACTGAACTGGTTTTCCAGTCTCATCGAGCACTTCCACTGTACTGGTTTTCCAGTCTCATCGAGCACTTCCACTGTACTGGTTTTCCAGTCTTATCGAGCATGGTTTTCCAGTCTTATCGAGCACTTCCACTGTACTGGTTTTCCAGTCTCATCGAGCACTTCCACTGTACTGGTTTTCCAGTCTCATCGAGCACTTCCACTGAACTGGTTTTCCAGTCTCATCGAGCACTTCCACTGTACTGGTTTTCCAGTCTCATCGAGCACTTCCACTGTACTGGTTTTCCAGTCTTATCGAGCACTTCCACTGTACTGGTTTTCCAGTCTCATCGAGCACTTCCACTGTACTGGTTTTCCAGTCTCATCGAGCACTTCCACTGTACTGGTTTTCCAGTCTCATCGAGCACTTCCACTGTACTGGTTTTCCAGTCTCATCGAGCACTTCCACTGTACTGGTTTTCCAGTCTTATCGAGCACTTCCACTGTACTGGTTTTCCAGTCTCATCGAGCACTTCCACTGTACTGGTTTTCCAGTCTCATCGAGCACTTCCACTGTACTGGTTTTCCAGTCTTATCGAGCACTTCCACTGTACTGGTTTTCCAGTCTCATCGAGCACTTCCACTGTACTGGTTTTCCAGTCTCATCGAGCACTTCCACTGTACTGGTTTTCCAGTCTCATCGAGCACTTCCACTGTACTGGTTTTCCAGTCTCATCGAGCACATCCACTGTACTGGTTTTCCAGTCTTATCGAGCACTTCCACTGTACTGGTTTTCCAGTCTCATCGAGTACTTCCACTGTACTGGTTTTCCAGTCTCATCGAGCACTTCCACTGTACTGGTTTTCCAGTCTCATCGAGCACTTCCACTGTACTGGTTTTCCAGTCTCATCGAGCACTTCCACTGTACTGGTTTTCCAGTCTCATCGAGCACTTCCACTGTACTGGTTTTCCAGTCTCATCGAGCACTTCCACTGTACTGGTTTTCCAGTCTCATCGAGCACTTCCACTGTACTGGTTTTCCAGTCTCATCGAGCACTTCCACTGTACTGGTTTTCCAGTCTCATCGAGCACTTCCACTGTACTGGTTTTCCAGTCTCATCGAGCACTTCCACTGTACTGGTTTTCCAGTCTCATCGAGCACTTCCACTGTACTGGTTTTCCAGTCTCATCGAGCACTTCCACTGTACTGGTTTTCCAGTCGCATCGAGCACTTCCACTGTACTGGTTTTCCAGTCTGATCGAGCACTTCCACTGTACTGGTTTTCCAGTCTCATCGAGCACTTCCACTGTACTGGTTTTCCAGTCTCATCGAGCACTTCCACTGTACTGGTTTTCCAGTCTCATCGAGCACTTCCACTGTACTGGTTTTCCAGTCTCATCGAGCACTTCCACTGTACTGGTTTTCCAGTCTCATCGAGCACTTCCACTGTACTGGTTTTCCAGTCTGATCGAGCACTTCCACTGTACTGGTTTTCCAGTCTCATCGAGCACTTCCACTGTACTGGTTTTCCAGTCTCATCGAGCACTTCCACTGTACTGGTTTTCCAGTCTCATCGAGCACTTCCACTGTACTGGTTTTCCAGTCTCATCGAGCACTTCCACTGTACTGGTTTTCCAGTCTCATCGAGCACTTCCACTGTACTGGTTTTCCAGTCTCATCGAGCACTTCCACTGTACTGGTTTTCCAGTCTCATCGAGCACTTCCACTGTACTGGTTTTCCAGTCTCATCGAGCACTTCCACTGTACTGGTTTTCCAGTCTCATCGAGCACTTCCACTGTACTGGTTTTCCAGTCTTATCGAGCACTTCCACTGTACTGGTTTTCCAGTCTCATCGAGCACTTCCACTGTACTGGTTTTCCAGTCTCATCGAGCACTTCCACTGTACTGGTTTTCCAGTCTCATCGAGCACTTCCACTGTACTGGTTTTCCAGTCTCATCGAGCACTTCCACTGTACTGGTTTTCCAGTCTGATCGAGCACTTCCACTGTACTGGTTTTCCAGTCTCATCGAGCACTTCCACTGTACTGGTTTTCCAGTCTCATCGAGCACTTCCACTGTACTGGTTTTCCAGTCTCATCGAGCACTTCCACTGTACTGGTTTTCCAGTCTCATCGAGCACTTCCACTGTACTGGTTTTCCAGTCTCATCGAGCACTTCCACTGTACTGGTTTTCCAGTCTCATCGAGCACTTCCACTGTACTGGTTTTCCAGTCTCATCGAGCACTTCCACTGTACTGGTTTTCCAGTCTCATCGAGCACTTCCACTGTACTGGTTTTCCAGTCTCATCGAGCACTTCCACTGTACTGGTTTTCCAGTCTGATCGAGCACTTCCACTGTACTGGTTTTCCAGTCTGATCGAGCACTTCCACTGTACTGGTTTTCCAGTCTCATCGAGCACTTCCACTGTACTGGTTTTCCAGTCTCATCGAGCACTTCCACTGTACTGGTTTTCCAGTCTCATCGAGCACTTCCACTGTACTGGTTTTCCAGTCTGATCGAGCACTTCCACTGTACTGGTTTTCCAGTCTCATCGAGCACTTCCACTGTACTGGTTTTCCAGTCTCATCGAGCACTTCCACTGTACTGGTTTTCCAGTCTCATCGAGCACTTCCACTGTACTGGTTTTCCAGTCTGATCGAGCACTTCCACTGTACTGGTTTTCCAGTCTCATCGAGCACTTCCACTGTACTGGTTTTCCAGTCTCATCGAGCACTTCCACTGTACTGGTTTTCCAGTCTCATCGAGCACTTCCACTGTACTGGTTTTCCAGTCTGATCGAGCACTTCCACTGTACTGGTTTTCCAGTCTCATCGAGCACTTCCACTGTACTGGTTTTCCAGTCTCATCGAGCACTTCCACTGTACTGGTTTTCCAGTCTCATCGAGCACTTCCACTGTACTGGTTTTCCAGTCTGATCGAGCACTTCCACTGTACTGGTTTTCCAGTCTCATCGAGCACTTCCACTGTACTGGTTTTCCAGTCTGATCGAGCACTTCCACTGTACTGGTTTTCCAGTCTCATCGAGCACTTCCACTGTACTGGTTTTCCAGTCTGATCGAGCACTTCCACTGTACTGGTTTTCCAGTCTCATCGAGCACTTCCACTGTACTGGTTTTCCAGTCTCATCGAGCACTTCCACTGTACTGGTTTTCCAGTCTGATCGAGCACTTCCACTGTACTGGTTTTCCAGTCTCATCGAGCACTTCCACTGTACTGGTTTTCCAGTCTCATCGAGCACTTCCACTGTACTGGTTTTCCAGTCTGATCGAGCACTTCCACTGTACTGGTTTTCCAGTCTGATCGAGCACTTCCACTGTACTGGTTTTCCAGTCTCATCGAGCACTTCCACTGTACTGGTTTTCCAGTCTCATCGAGCACTTCCACTGTACTGGTTTTCCAGTCTCATCGAGCACTTCCACTTTAGCTATAATCTTGGTTTGGGTCTCTATTCGATACGATTCAGCTTTCAGGTCAATGAAAAAATATAGGAAGAGATGCTATCGGAAAGAATATTAACAGGGATATTATTAGAGGAAACTCGTCAATAGCAAAGGAAAATATCTGATGTGGGCAACACATGACTTTCCTTATATAATGCAATGAATTTACTACTTTTACAGTAAAAAAAAATGGTTTTTCTTATAGTAGATACTTATATTCTTTCCAAGATAAAGAATTTTCGACAATTAGTCGTCATTTTCATTGATTTAGCGTCATTTTAATCCATTTTGCGAGATTTTCGTTAATTTGACAACATTTCTAAAAGTTACCAAGTGGCGATATTCCGCCAAATTCGTCGCCAAAATCTCGCCAAGTTTTACTGACGGAGAAATAAATTATTTTTATAGCAGATGAATGACTATTGGCGTTCAAATACAAAAGCATTACTTGAAGTATCTTTTCTCATGAATGGAACGGGCTAGATCCACGAGAATGACGTCACCCAATTTATCGCATGGTATTATATATGAAAAGTGAACATGGTTCTCAATAGGATATATATTTATTTTATTTTATATGACTTTTTTGATAATTTTTTTGAAAAATATGCAATATCTCGAGAACGGTTCATGTTAGCGTTTTAAAATTTATGTTAATCGTTTTCTATATGAAAAATTACATAAGAAATGTCTATTTACGTAACTTTATTAGCGGTTTTGATTTTTTGACGATTTTTTCAAAATTTCACTCGAAAATTTAGAGGAGTTCTGAACTTTCGATTGCATTTAAAAACAATAGCCTTCTAATGTTTACGGATGTTGATTTTTGTACGAAGTTTCTTTCGAATCGGTCCATTCGTTCGTCAGTTATCGTCTCCACAGGCTCACTGACGCACACAAACACACACATACTTTCACACACACACACACACATACTTTCACACACACACATACATGCTTTCACACACACACACATACACACACATACAGACATCACTTAAAAAATATTTGATTCGTGATCAGGGATGCCTGAAACGTGCTCTCCCGTCGAAAACTCGAATTCGAATTTTCGACCCCGTCACAATACTTTCCTTATACATTATGTATATAAGGAAAGTAATAACAATAAGTTCGGCTTGAAATACTGTATTCCTGTTGTCAAGTTTATAGTAGAGAACCTTTTCCAGAACATCATGTTTAAAAATACAGACTGAAAAACCTGTGTTATTGTCAATATTTGAACCATCAGTATATATATTATAAATGGCAGAATATTTATCCAATCTATTAACTAAATTTACGGACTATTTAGAGGTGTGATAGTTAGAAAAATGAAGAATGAAATCAAAATCAGAGGGAGGCGGGAGGGAGAGAGAAGAAAAATAATAAATTTTTTGATGCCAAAAATTGAATTTATTATAGAGGGTAGAAATTGTAAAATGAATGGGGGGGGGGGGGAATACCGGTGAGATATAGCTGGATATCGGAGGTCTGAATATGACATTAGACCGACTAGCACGGATGTAATGGATTCTGGTATATTGAGCGCTGATTTCAAATCGTGAGGTCAGAGACCACGCAGGAAGATAATCTGGGGGATATAAATATCAGCAGGAGGCTAACTTGAGGTAAAAATAGTAGACGGTTGTCAAGAAAATTGCCAGATACACGTCATTTTGGCGTTATGGAGAATGCACTTCTACGATATAAGCTTGCAATTCCGGCTCAGCGGTACAGTGTTGTCTGACCAGCACGAAAATCCATGGTTTGACCTTAGGTTGGAGAAGCAAGCTTTTTCACAAGCAGACTTTATCGTCTAAAATGTTACCTTACACCTTTCTGGTAGGTCGGACGGTCTGGGTTTCAACAATCAACAACAACAACAACAAGCAGACTTTATATATGTAGAAGAATTAACTTCTACTGCTTAAAATCCTACTAAAAACACTTCATTCAATACTGTTTTACTATCTACCTTCTTAGTTTTTCTCAAAATTTTCTATAGATATATAAAATTAGAAGTATGTATATTCTTATACAAACCTATGTTTGATGGATTTTCTTTATAACTTCGTTATTCTGTTATTTACGCTACATCAGGTAACTCCGTCTATATTTTGTTCCTAGATCAAAGGGTGTGGAGATCTTAGTATAAAACACAAAATAAAATCTTTCATAGAAATAACATAGTGCAGCCGATTTTATCGCGAAACTTTATTTGAAGAAAATTGCATAATGCTGCTCAGCATAACTAAATTATTTTTACTGGGTAAAACGTTCAAACGCATTTATACGGCAGATGATTTTTATTTAACTTTCATGATTGAAATAATTAAGAAATTAGTCGAAAAATTATTTTTAAAAATGACAGGGATTATAAGTTCTGTTGTGTAATATCAGTCACGACCATTTGATGTAAGATTACGATACTTATTAACCTTGTCATTTTTTAAGCCATCTTTTATATGTTGGTATTTTTTTTCTAATTTTATATATCTTCAAATATGTTTAAATGATTGTAGCAACGAGATAAAAATGTTAAGGTATAACTTTTATTATCATTTCAGCGATAAATAACCTTGTTCAAAGCTCGTTCATTAACTGAGATTCACTTTCATATGACGCACCAAAATTTATAATGGGGCATTTCAAACATTCGCATTTACACTACATAAATCTTCTTTTAAAATTTGCAGATGTTTGGATTTTTACCTTCTTATTAACATATATTTTTGGCATATCTTAACTAAAATTCATATTTTTGAAAATTTATTTACAAACTGGATCTGAATGATTTATTCTTCATATTTGCATGCGTATATAATTTGTATAGCTATACAAATATTTTTATACATATATTTTCATACATTTCATAATTTTATACAGAGATTAAATTAAATATTTACTACTTTTATTTTCCCTACAATATATGATAATATATAGAGAGAGTATTGGAATCGTGTCGAAAATTGCGACTCGAGTTTTCGACGGATCTACGCATTTCAAGCAATCTAGAACCCGGAAAGCAATTTATAATGTGGCGTGTGTGTGTGTATGTATGTTTGTCTATCTGTGAAATGTATGTATCCACTCCAGATAAAAAAAGTAAGTGACCAAATTTCATTAAATTTTGTAAATAAGTCAATTGTGATTTTCCCTGGTGCTGATAAGATTTTGGCACTATTCGGGAAGAAAATAACCCACCTTTTTTCAAAATAGCCCAAGGAACTCGTCAAAATATGAAATAATGAACTACATATCTAGAGGTGGCGGGAAAAACCCATAAGTCAAAAATTCGAATTTTTTTATTACATATTTGATTTAAGAAATTCGTAAACTTCGTTGTGGGAAAAGAACATAAGTCAGTTAGGTTCCTAAGATGTTAAAAAAAACTTTAAGCACTTATTTTGTACGGATAGTAGTGGGGTAAAAAGTGTAAATTAAGAAAAGTTATTATTTATTTAGCTCATAAATGCATAACACACTCCATAAAAATTTATATTGTATTCTGGAAACAAAAAAATAAAATAAAATAAAAGTTCTCCTGAAAGCATCAACATTTTCTTTCCTCGGTATTTCAAAATCCTTCTTTTTGACATATGTGCTTTTTTGCCGCCAGCTCTAAATATAATCAAATGTATCAATTAATAATTTTATACGTAATGAAAAGAATAAGACCAACCACGTACTCGGGATTAATTTAGTTTTTTCTTTCGCATTTTTACCACGTTGTCTATTTGTAAATACGTCTAATTTCAAAACGTAACGGAAATATAAATAAAACTATGAATTCAGTGAAATTTCGAATAATTATCCTTGTTATTTCGTGCGATTAAACTCAATTATTTGATTATGAAAAGGAAAATAAATTTGATTCTGTAAGAAGAGTCATACGCTGCCCACATCAGAATTTTTAAGTAATATGACTGATTTTATAATTTTGTCATATTCAAACTACTAGCAAACACTAATATATAAGTCAGTCTGCAAGCAGAAATAAAATATTAAAACATAACACAAACAAGCTCATGCACTAGTCTGTAGCAAAGACCACATTACTTTTAATGTCCTTCAAATATGCCTTTTAAAGACTATTCTTCCGTGAAATTAATACCAGTACTCACCCTCATAACGAGTACTTAAATTTTGACGGAAAGTTAAGATTCCTGTAATTCTGCACGTCAACTTAGATTCCGCAAGAATTTTCCCTTGCTTTCAAAATACTTCAGAGGTTTAAAGTTCTCTAAAGTGTTTTCAAAGCATTTTAGGGAAATTGGAGTTATAGGAGGCTCATTCAAAAGTTATCTACCTTATTTTGTTTGACAACATTTAATGTATGGTGAATGATATACAGTTATATCGTAGAAAACTCTTTTCAATAATCAATTTATTAGCTTTCGGATATTCTAGCGGGGGATTCAAAGTACTTGAAATAGTTATTTCAGGGCGTAATATTTTATTTCAAATTGATTGCGAGGGGATTTAATAGGGATATTATCGGCAGTAAAATTGAATATTTTAAGGTTTTCAAAATCGCGTGGAACAAATACGCTTATTAAGTTTATTCTAAACGTTCTAAATATCGTACTGTTTGTTTATGTCTATTTTAAACAATTAAAAACAAAAGAATTATAACCTATTTAAAATAAATGCTTGTTGATCTCGAAAAAATAATCCGGAATTATTGATCATCCCTTATTTATTCCCCAAATAATAATTTCCCTAAAATTTGTCTTTAATATTTGTATGCGCACAGAAAGATAAATACGGTAAATGTATTGATGCTTCTGTGGCTATATAAATACAGGTCATATAAGGTGCTCGAAAATTTGCGCACATCACATTTTAAAATCATATGAAATACACAATTTTAAAATCATATACAATACTAAATTCTAAAATCATGTAAAATGCAAAATTTAAAAATCATATAAAATAACAAATATTAAAATTATCTGAAAATTAAATATTAAAATTTTTTTCGTAGTTAAGTGGCACTAAATATCCTGAAAAATATAACAAAAATATCGTCTGCTGTTTAGGTAAACCGATAATTATAGACTTCTCTTAAAGCAATCGCAGAATACGCTGTTTTCCCAAATTAGAAAACTTTTTTATTTTACAGCAGCAATTTTCTAGCCCTACATATGAAAGTATCATTAAAGAGTTTCAGAAGAATTAACCATGCTCTAAAATTCATAACAATTCAGCAATTACGAGGTTATTTAAGCGTTAAGAGAATCTAGATCTCTGGCAGACAAAACGAGAACAGACAGTTTCAAATAGAGGCTATGATGATGAACTTTTTTAATAAACTGTTCTTCTTCTTCTTCGACCTAGACCGTCCGACCTATCCAAAGGTGTAAGGTATCTGTTTGGACGGCTGATAAGTGCCATTCAATTAGATGGGAACACAGTGTAGACAGCATCCACATGGACTGTACCCTCTTTCCCCTACCACAAATCTCTCAGATGGACATACGAACTCCATATTTAATGTTCCCATAGTCCGCGTGAAAACCTTCTATGACTTCTGTAACTCTTCAATAACACAGCATATTTAGAGAAACATTGTTGTAAAATATATACGCCATGTTTTTATTGATAATAAAGAAGTCTGCAGTTATCGTCTGACTTATTAGACATCAAACTATATGTCTCATATACTTTTGAAGGTATATCAATGCCATCTAACTGAAAAACAATCTACTCCTTCAGTTTTTCGGTACATTATATTATCTATTAATCTGATGTCCTCGAATTTTCGGCCGACGTGTATAATACAATGACACTTTAATACTGTTTAGAGTCACTGTTATTTGTGAACAGGATTTGTGCATTCCACTGCATACAATTAATGTTAAAAGAGTGAAGAAATTAATTACATTTAATTTCAAGAAACAACATTATATTTATAAACTTTGTATTTCACCACTAATCGGGATATGACTACAAACCGGACAATTGTGTTGAGATAAACTAAACTAAAATTATAAAAAATAATATACTTAATTGGAGCAAGGGAGTGAGATCGCTAAGCATTTTACTATTTAGAGGTAGAAGCGAAAGGACGACGGGACAGGGTTTCTAACTTTCAATTTGGAAGGAATTTGATTATGTCAGTCTGTCTTTCTGTATGCCCACATGTTAAAACTCAGCCTATATTTTTGAAATTTGGATATATAAAAAATATTGATGTTTTACAGGTCGAGTTCGTTGCTAAACGTAGTTAAATAAAATTACACGAGCTGCACACCCTTTACTTACGACAATACCTCATCAAGAATTTAACAGAAATGCAGTTTGAATTAGTGTTTTACAGTCCAAGTATATTGTTAAAATTGTTATTACCAAATTGCACGTATTTAACTCCAATACGTTTACTGAGGTATATTGACCGACGATAAATCCACTATAACTTATCTTATTTTTCAATGTAAATTTAGGGCGCAAATTAATGTTTTTTAGGTTGCTTTTGCTGCTGTACAATGTACATGGTCAGATAAAATTTACGCTTTATTAGAGATATATATTGTAGTGTGAAACTCATATAAAACTACGCCACTGTTTTGAGATTTTGATATATGTTGTAAATTTATGTCCGAGTCCGTTCTTGAAAATGGGCAGATAAAAAGGGTGCCTGATACGCCACCTTAACAAATGTGCATTATTCGTCGATAAATTCTGTAATATTTAACACTTCACAACATAGTTGAAAAGTGTTTATGACTTTGTTCGTTCTGCCTGTCTGTCTGTCCGTTAGCCCGATAACTGCCATAAAAATGATTTTATCAAATGAAATTTTATTATGTTGTTCAGACGATCTGTGAGACCTACGAGAATAAAAATGTGTAATAACACCCAATTAGGCTTGAATTGGACCTAGGTTGAAAAAATGAAATACATTGAACCCTATGGGACCTAATTTTTCAAACATTTTTTAAATGAATTTGAAATTCGCAAATTGCTTCGAAAGTTTTAGGAACTACACAAATTATCTCATAAAAATATAAAAAAAAATATCAGCAAATATATTTGGTAGTTTTTTAATAAAAATTAAAATAATAATTACATCCATATCATGTGAAAAGATCACGTGACCCACTTCAAAATAGAATATGGCATTCATCCTGTGTCAAAATTGTGATTTTAAAAGTCCCTTTTAATTTATATTTAGTGTTGCAATCGTCCGAAAACCGCTTTATTTTTTATTTTTTCTGTGCATCTATATATTACTGCGACAACGCAATTGCAATATTTGTGAGTTTAAATGATCATCCAACTTTGATTATTTCCACAACGAAGTCGAATTTTCACTTATGGAGATTGTAAACAACATTAAGATGTAGGATGAGTTGTATAAGATTTGCTAAATTTCGTTAACGCAAAATTATTTAGTTCTGGAGTCTGCAATATCGCTTATATGAATGAAACCTTCTTTGATTTTACAGACGATTTTATAACAGACATTTTCGATGAAGTTTTACTCATAGAGTTTAATTACTTTTACCTCTATGGTTTTAAGATTTTAAGTAAAATAAATTATTGTAGTACTGTGGTGAATGAAATAAATATGTATAAATGAAATATTTAGTGCTTTTATATAGAGGTCCAGGCGATTTATATTTCGATGACATCATTTAAATAAGTTCAATTTTTTCTATGAAGTTTCAAGTTTTCAAATATAATAAATTATTGAATTATTGTGATAATTTTTAAAATAATCCCGCTGAATGCATCGCATTTTGGAGATGTTTGAATAAAATTGCATTGCAGTTGGAAAGTGTTGCATATTCAATGCTTTATGTATGATTTACCTTTCTTATTTTTAACGATGCAACGATTTTTGCAACGATATTTTTTAAATTTCATTCTTGTAAATTTATATTTTATAGAGCGAGTTATTTGCTGTATGTAGTCGTATAAAAATTCTCTAGTGTCTGATGTATGTCGCCCATTGATAGCTTTACTGAAACGTATCTGTTTTTTTTTAATTCGGTTATACGGTGTAAATTAGAGATTTACTAGACGAGTTTGTTCTCGAAAGCCCTCAGAAAAATATGGCGCGTGTTGTGCACCCTTTTCAGATATTTTGTCCGATGGTAGTTCCTCCAGAACTTTGTTTTGATTTGTATACGAGTAATGGTGTAAATTAATATTTTAGATTATTAGCTTAGATCGTTGCTGCACGTGGCCGATAAAAATTGCATATGTTCCCCCACACACTCATTTACTGCCGTCAACACCTTTTCTAGAAATTTTGCAAATTCGTTGAATTGTGGATATACAGGGTGTATCTGAATTCATCATCAATATTTGGTGGGGATGTAGGGAATAGGATAAGAAGACTATTTCACATGGGAAAGAATAGGCGCATACTACCTCATATTTCTTCAGACTGTGTTACCGGGTCTTATGGACGAGGTTCCTGCTTATATTCTCCGGCGAATGTGTTTCCAGCATGACGGCGCTCCAGTACATTTCGCAAATGATGTGCGTGGTTACCTGGCCAGAAAATCTGGATCTCAATGGATAGGTTGGGGTGGACCGGTTTCTTGGCCATGACGATCACCTGATTTATCTCCAATCGACTTCTTTGCATGGGGTGCTATGAAAAGGTGGTGTATGAGGCCCCTCTTGCCAGTGCTTTGGACCTTGTAGCACGCATATCGCTTGCCGCCGCAAACATCCGGAAAATATAGGGCATATTCCAGAAAGTCTCTTTGTCCATGAAACGTCGTTGTGAGGCATGTACTCTAGCAAATGGCCGGCATTTCGAACACCTCTTCTAAATCTGTACAAACGATGCACAAATATTTTTTTTCCCCTTACAACTTTCTTGTTATGTTTTCCTTCCTTCATTTAACCTGGCTAATGTTGCCCTACTACATGACGTCTGCGCCCATGCTTTCCTATGTGAAATAGTCGTCTTTTCCTATTCCCCACCTCCCCACCAAATACTGATGATAAATTCAGATACACCCTGTATGTGTACATTTTTGTTTTACAGGCCAGTTTGTTGCTGAACAGGGTCAGATGAAAATAGTGTATGCTGCACTGACATCACTGACTTGCATTTTCTGACGATAAATTTTCTAAATCTTAAATATTTTTTTATTTTAAATATTTGATGTAAATTAATGTTTTTAGGACAAGTTCGTTGAGGAGTTTTGTCGATGATAATCGCTTGTTCTGTGACCTTTCTCATAATGTACGTTGTTAAATAATAACTGCACTAAAACTTAACCAACATTTTAATTTAGGTTAACGTTAGTGTGGTTAACAGCTTTGGTTAACAATAATTTGGTAAACGGCTTTGGTTAACGTTAGTTTGGTTAGTAAATTTGGTTAATGTTAGTTTTGTTAAAAACCTTGCTTAAAGTTAGTTTGGATAACAACTTTGATTATCGTTAGTTTTGTTAACAACTAACATTAATTTGTTATTTGATTGACATATAAACGTTTAGATATAAACGTTCATACGTCATTCAAATAACAAATTAAAGTTAGTTTTCAATGCAAGTTAGTGTCACATAACTGAGACTAATTTACATTGAAATCCAATAATCGTTGATAAGTTCAAATTCCAGTAATTCTATACGTCAACTCACTCCTTAAAAATGTCCTCTTACTTTCAGAATTTTTCCAAATTTTAACGACTTTAGAAGTATTAACAAAAATGTAAAAGTTGATTATATTAGAATCATACTCGTAGTATTTAAAATATACTTACAATATTGTATGTGCCACTTAAATTAAGGTGAATTAAATGATTTTATATTGTAGAAAAAGTATTTTAAAACCAATGTAATGGCTTTTGAATGTCACAATGGGATTTCTAAAAGCATGATGCTTTTATTTTAAGAGGTAGTATTTTTCCACTTTCAAATTGATTACGATTGCATTTAATGTTAAGGCTTTAAACCAGTCCTTAGTTATTTATGGATTTGCGAAGTAGTTTAAACAAATACATTTATCGTGTTTAATCTGATACGGTAAAAAACTGTTTGTTATATTAAGTTTTGAATAAAATATATTGAATGTAAAATTCTTATTAGAATATCAATTTAACACCAAATAAGTGTTCTATGAAACATTCTATTAGTTTGAAAATAAATATTTCATGTCCTAGTCTTTAAACTTGGATGTTTGTAGCTTTTAGATACTAAAAAAAAATAAAATAATTTTCGCTAATTAAAAAAAAATATATAGTTTCTGCTCCTTTCTTATCATGAAAAGTAAAAATATCTGATGTGGGCAATTCATAACTTTGCCTACGGACTCAAATTTACTTTCTCTTTATTTCTTTAAAGCACAATTATTTCAAATTACACGGAATTTGCACTTTTAATTCAGTTTTCGCTTTCATTTGGAAGCGGGACGTATTATCGAAGGCGGCGTACCAAAAATAGGGAAAAACAAATATATCTCGAGAAATATTTATCCTAGAGTAATGGGATTGGTCTAATTGTTTCATCCTAAAAAATTACGTTTGAAATAGGCATTTAATTGATACATTTGAGCATATGCAGTCTTTTATTTTAGATTTTGATGATTTTTGAGGGCCATTTTGTAAAAAGGCAGGTTCTTATTTTCATAATACTACCAAAATCTAATCAGCGGCAGGGTAATGCAAGTAATTTATCAACTAAATTCTGCGAAATTTGTTAATTCAGTTATTTAACTAGAGTTTATGAATGTATTTTTGCGGGCCATTTCGCAAAAAAGGCAGGTTATCTTATCCCGAATCGTACCAAAATCTAATCATCACAGGGCTCACCTATAGGTGGCTTACCTACACATTTTTAAGAAAGTTGATCAATTAGTTTTTAAGTTAGAGTGGATACATACATCGCACACACAGATAGACAAAAATTCATACATACAGAGGGAGACACACACACACACACACACAGATACATACACGCAGATATCATGCTAAAATAGTTTTTTCGTGTTTTAGAGGTGTAGATTCGCCGAAAATTCGATTTGCGATTTTCGACACGATTCCAATACCTTATCTTTGCATTACCACGTATTGTTGGAAAAGTAAAAGAAAAATTAGCTTAAAGGTGTAAATGACAGTAAGCTTAAACACTTTACACATTTTTTCATAAATAAGTGTTGTTGTTGAGACCCAGACCGTCCGACCTACCAGAAAGGTGCAAGGCAACAGTTTGGACGGCCGGAAAGAGCCACCCAATTGAGACCGGAACCCAGTGGGGGAGGTATCCACAGGGACCTTGCCCTCCTTCCCCTACCACCAACCTCTCGAAAGGACTTACGGACTCACATGTTTAACGTGATCGTACTCCGCGGAAACACGGCGGAAGTTTTGGCAGAAGAGGGAATATAACCCGAGCCTACGGAGTGCAATTCCCGCGTACTAACCACTGGGCTGCCTCGCCCTTCATAAATAAGTGTGAAAAACTCAGACCACACGACTGACCCGAAGGCTTGCAATAGCTATTCATAAATAAGTGTGTAAATGTTTAAAAGAGTATGCTTGAGTAGTAATTTCCAAACTAACATTTAAAAAAAATGCCAAGCAATTTAATTAGAAAAGTTTAGGTTCACTAAATGCACTAAAGTTTGCTTCACTAAATGTACTAAAGTTAGGCTCACAAAATTCACTAAAGTTAGGTTCATTAAATACAATTTTATTCTCCGTCCAAATTTCATAAATCTAGATGCTGCAGTATTTACATAAAATGTACCAAAGCAGGAAAACTCAAATTTTAATAAAACGCCATTTAAACGGCATTTTGAATGGATGTTTACATTGCTGTTTACAGCTTTCAGCTAAAACAAACCACGCTTTGAACCCCTTAAAAAAATCTATTTATGTCTTTTATTTTTAATACTGTAATATTATGTATTGTTAACATCGATTTTAAACCCGTGGAATTTATTATGTGGAATACAACCTTCTTCTGGATGGAAATCTGAAAAAAGGTTATGTGGAATAAAACCTCTTCATAGAATATCCATTTAATTATAAATACTTGTTTTATTCAACGTTATATCCATTTGAGGAGAAATGTTATACTCATATAATCAATTCATATAAATTTAAGATAAAATTATACTCTTAGAAAACACAATAGCAATTTCATTATAGTACTACTTAATTCATTATCGATAAATAACACGTATATAAATTTGTTTGGATAATTCTCTGAATATTTGAAAATATTTTTCATTAATCATGTAACTCCGTTTTCATCTTCTGTAGCTCTGGTTTTGAATGCTTACTACTTTCAAACAGAATATATACAAATACATATTTGCTTATATAATAGATATTTTTGAATTTCATTGTTTCAAGAAGCTTCTAATATAAGTATAATATAAGTGTATGTTAAAATACATAAACATTCCAATTCTCCCCATAATTTTCTCCTTCAACAAACCGAATATTTACATAAATATTTTAGTGAAAGATTACCTTATTATTTGAAAGATTTCCTGGCCCCCTCCCACCTGTGTTAGTGCGAAAAACACATTCTATAATAATAAGGCAATGTGAAATGAATATGAAACATATATAAATGTATATGAAATATGAAGCACATATAAATGTATATAAATATGAATTACATAAAATATAAAACATATATAAATGCATATAAAATTGTGATATTATATAATGTCATAAACATATGAAAATATATGTATGCACGCAAATATGAATCATAAAGGTATATAAACAGATATAAATACATATTCAAGCACACTTTTCACATAATGGAATTTTATAATTTTATAATTTTAAGGGCTAAAATAGTTTCAACATTAGGGCTTATTGCGAATGTTAAGACATTTTTGTCAACACAGTACTTATTTGCTAAACTAAATTTTTACTTTCCCTGAAATACGTGGTAATGTACATGGAAAGTATTGGAATTCTGCCGAAAATCGCAACTCGAGTTTTCGACGGATCTACACGTTTCGAGACCTCTAGAATACGACAAAACTATTTTTAACGTGACGTCTGTGTGTCTGTATGTCTGTCTGTCTGTATGTGCAGATTTTGTATCCACTCTAACTAAAAAAGTAATTGATCGAATTTCATAAAATTTGATAGGTAAGTCACTTGTGGGCGAAACTGGTAAAATAACCTGCCCTTTTTTGCAAAATGACCCGCAAAAATGACCAAAATCTAAAATAAAAAACTAGGCATGCTCAGATATATCCATTAAATGCTTGTTTAATATGTAATCTTTAAGGAAGAAAATAATAAGACCAACCCAGACCAGATATTGTATCCACTCTAACTAAAAAACTAATGGACCGAATTTCATAAAATTTGGTAGGTAAGTCACTTGTGAACGAATCTGGTGCTGATTGATTTTGGGTTCGATTAGGGATAAAAGAACCCACTTTTTTATGCGAAATAGCCCGCAAAAGCTTGTATCTACTCTAGCTGAAAAACTAATGGACCTAATTTCATAAAATTCGGTAAATAAGTCACTTGTGGGACACCCTGATGCTAATTAGATGTTGGTACGATTCAGAAAAAAATAACTTGTCTTTTTTTTTCAAAATGGCCATCAAAAATCGCAAAAATCTAAAATAAAAAACTTTATATGCTCAAATATATCCATTAAATTTTTAACGAAGAAAATAATAAGATCAACCCCATTTCACTAGGACTTGCCGTTCTCGAGATATTTTAGTTTTTTCGTTTTTTCTCTACGCTACCTTTTAAAAGAAGTCCAGTTATCAAATGAGAATGAAATTTGATTTAAAAGTGAATTATATGTAATTAAAATAAAGAGAACGTAAATATAAGTCTTTAGGTAAAGTCATGTGCTCCCCACATCAGATTTTTTTATCTTTATTTTATGAGTTTCGCAGATGGTGTTTTTAAATCATTGTTGATTCCTAGATACGTGTAAGATGACAAAGAATATATGCGAATATTCCTCGCACACAGTTATATATTTCAAACACATTCCATAGAAATCTATCAAAATTTGGTTTGAAATCTCTTTCCAAACTATCTTCTACTCGCATATATTAGATTGCAAATGAGAGTTTAATGCCCGTGACGCTTTACCACATAAATATAGACGATGAAAGAGTAAGTTAAGACGGAAATGTAACTTTCTTGAAAAATGAGATAATGTGTTGTGAAATATATTAATAAGCAGTACGTGTAAATTATATAGTAGACGAGAGATGACACTGATGGAAGTATTTTATGTGAATTATGAATATTATTTCAGGAAGATAGCTCGACTTTCTAGAAATTAAAAATAAAATGTAAAGCTCTAAAATTCATGGGAATGCTGAAAATTTTCAGTTTTGTAAATTAAAGTTAAAAAGTGTATATATTTCTAATAGTAAAATTAGTGTTTATCGCATTTCAAATGTTGAAGTTATCGGGATTAAAATACTCTCTTCACGCTGCAAAAGATATTTATGCAGCTGTACTAAAGGGATAATCAGCTCTACGGTAA
This sequence comes from Amaurobius ferox, assembly GCA_951213105.1. NCBI lineage: Eukaryota > Metazoa > Arthropoda > Arachnida > Araneae > Amaurobiidae > Amaurobius > Amaurobius ferox. The sequence goes on along the minus strand of OX578146.1, from coordinate 35,207,765 downwards.
GATTCGGAAAGAATCGCATGTTTCATTAAAATACAAATACGTTTTAAAAAAATCTGATGTGGGCAGCATATGACTTTCCTCATATAATGCAATGAATTTATTACTTTTACAGTAAAAAGAATAGACTATTTTTATAGTAGTTATTTATATTCTTTCCAAGATATTGAATTTTCGTCAATGAGTCTTCATTTTCCATGTCGTCATCATCAATGAGTCGTCACTGATTTAGCGTCATTTTTATCCATTTGGCGAGTTTTTCGTTAATTTAGCAACATTTAAAAAAGTCGCCAAGTTGGCAACATTCCACCAAATTTGTCGCCAAAATCTCGCCAAGCATTATGGACGAAGAAATAAGTTATTCTTACAGTAGATAAATGACCATTGGCATTCAAATACAAAAGTATTACTCAAAGTATCTTTTTTCATGAATGGAACGAGCTAGATCCACGAGAATGATGTCCTCAAACTTATCGCATAATATTACATATGAAAATTGATCATGTTTCTCAATAGGGAATATTTTGTTTAATTTTATATGACTTTTTGATATTTTTTTTTAATGTGCAATATCTCAAGAGCGGTTTATGTTAGCGTTCTAAAATTAATGTCAATCGTTTTCTAATGAAAAATTACATAAGAAATATCTATTTGCGTAACTTTATTAGCGGTTTTGATTTTTGACGATTTTTTCAAAATTTCACTCGAACATTTAGGGGGGTGCTGAACATTCGATTGCTTATAAAAACAATAGGCTTCCAGTGCTTACGGATTGTGAATTCTGTACCAAATTTTGTTCGAATCGGTCCATTCGTTCGTCAGTTATCGTATCCACAGACACACTGACACACACACACATACTTTCACACACATACACACATACTTTCACACACACACAAACAAACACACACACATACTTTCACACACACACACACACACACACACACACACAGACATCATTTCAAAAATGTTTGATTCGTGATCAGATATCTTTGAAACGTGCTCTCCTGTCGATAACTCGAATTCGAATTTTCGACCCCGTTACAATACTTTCCTTATACATTACATATATATAAGTAAAGTAATAAATTTATCTACTATTAAAACCTTTTATATAATGCGATAATCGGGATGTGCTATTTGGTTCTGAGTTTCATTTATCTGCATTGTAAACACTAAATATATTGATGACATTAAAAGTGAACCAGATATAGGAAAATACATTTGATCCTATGTCTAATATGTATTGTTTCATAAACTATTCCATGAATATTTTATAAAAATAGTACAAAACTGTATCTAAAGCAAATATGTTGTTTTGAAAATTAATTTATTTGTTTAAAGATTATGTTATTTTCAACCTTTTAATGTAACTGTGAGACCAGAAATTGTTCTTACATGAGACACTTTTATTTGTAAAATTTATGGTAGCCAGAAAACGCATACAAAGCGTAGTCTGGCTGTCACGTAGTCTGCTGAAAACGCATACAAACGTAGTCTGGCTGTCACCGAGGTTTATGAGGACTTGAACCTAAAGGTCAAAAGACTATAAATTTAGGGTTGCAATACCAGAGGGGCTGATCTGGGCCATACTAAATGTGCAATGGTGCAATTGGGTAAGGGGTAACCAGTAAACGCCAATGAGAAGTAAAGGCGGAGTTACCCTCCACCACCACCACCACCACTACCAAAGGAACCACAGCCTGAAGAGAGAACGAGATAAGATGTAGACGAAAAGACATGGAGATCAGACTTTGACGAAAAAAGAAAGGAATATCAGATATTGGAGAAAACAGTTGGACTTTGACTTAGGAGACGATTATGAGTTTTGACTGAAATAAGATGTGTGCAACGACTGCGACGTTATGACTTGGGCGAAGGCGTGGCTGCCATTATGATAGAACGACAATACTAAAGAAGCAGAATATTGCGTGGAAATTCCCAAATAAGGGAGATCTAGGATGTGTTCAGTGCAACCAAGATTTGCAAGCATTATGGTCTATTGCAAAGGCCCAAATTGAAGGTATGTGTTCCTCAAATATCCACAGGTTATTAAATACGTTAGATATATGTTTAAAGGTCTCACATGTTATCTCCTCCCACATGCTGTCTTCCTAAATGAATAATAAACATGTAATTATCGTAATTGAATTTAATAGGTATTTTATGTCTTAAATAAATGTTATTGTTAAGTTTTAATTGGTCTAATATTTTTATATTAATTAATAATTCTTTTAGGACTCACACAAAAGGTAAAAATAATTGGAGGGTTTATTGCGGCACAACATAGCAATGTACATTTATATTAATTCCACTTTATGAGATTAACGGCCAGGTCATCTTAATGAATTTAACATTAAATAATAAATTAAAGGTCCTTAAATGTATTTTATTGTTAAAAGTATAACATTATTTGTTTTCTGTTGTCACAGTAACATATTGCCTTGTTCATCAGCCGCTTTAGGTATCTTCTACACTGCGGCAGATATTTGTCGAAATTTATCTTGCACCTGAAAATAAATCTGCTACCTTGCATTTAATGATACAATCTACAACGAAAATTAAAGTTATTAAATTAATCGTAATATTAAAAAATCATAAGTGGAAATTCTCTCAGCAATGGAGCTGGTTCTTCTGCGTCTCTCTAGAAAGAGATCTCTGTGTGCAGTCCGTGGTAGATTTACACGAATTACATTTATGGCGGAGAGAGAATCTGATAATGGCACGGTGATGATGCTGTCCTGGCGTTTTCTATGAATGTGATAGGGATACTGTTTCAGATGAGAAAGTTCATATAATGGTTATGATTAGTGGCCAAATATGCAGAGGAAAATAGTTATTCTTTGTTAATGTTAATAGCTTGGTATTGAACGTAATATGATTATAATAATCGCGTGACATCAGATACGAATGTGTAATAAGAATTATGAAAGGAAAGGGTACGATAATACGATAATTGGTGAATCTTAATATATATGTATATATATATATATATATATATATATATATATATATATATATGTGTGTGTGTGTGTACATAATTAAGTTAAAATATCTTATATTTGAAATTTTCTTGTAAAATGGCACTTTCTATGTACGAACGCGCCTAATGTCGTCAATGACAAAGTCTAAACAACCGCGGCCGTTGTAACTGACAACATCTAAAAGTAATGAAGCCTGCACATTTTAGCCAATCTTATCTCTAAAGAGTACCATTTCTATCAAATTTTCCAAATATATTATAATACATGCAACATGTAATTACAAACTATTTATAGATATTAGAATCATATTCCTGTATATCTTTAAAGATTATGTTTAATGATGATCGTGATAAAATACCGCTGAAAGATTTCCATTCGATGACAGTTTGGGTTTCACTCCACTATTCAAACTTGATACAGATGTTTGTAAAGTAGTCCCAGACGTAGCATCTAGAGCTATCATACTTATCTCGCCAATTGGGAAAAAGCAATACATCACAAGAAATGAGAAAAGTTTGAAATTTTATTATCCGAGTTTCTCTTTTGTAAAATGTTTCAAGTTTTCGTGAAGAGGACATATTAAAACGGAATTTAGATCTCTATTGGAATATTTTTCAGATATCTTTTGTTTGTAGAACTGACCTTTAAATTTATATCTAGATGAATATAAATATAGCATTTCAGTAAACAGCATGGTAAACATGGCAACCAATAAAATGTAAAATAAGAGACAACCAAATAAGTGGTTGAAAAGTAATTTATTAAATTCTCCTTATTATGACGCACACAATCACATAACCAATGCGCTTTTGGACATTAACATGCCCTTCAGTGGCGAAGTAAAAAAATCTAATGTGGGCAGCACTTGACTTTTCTTATATAATGCAATGAATTTACTACTTTTACAGCAAAAAAATAGCTTATTTTTTTAGTGGATATTTATATTATTTCCAAGATATTGAGATTTTGTCAATTAGTCGTCATTTTCATTGATTTAGCTTCATTTTTTATCCATTTGGACAGATTTTCATTAAGTTAGCAACATTAAAAAATAACCAAGTAGGCGACATTCCACCAAATTCGTCGCCAAAATCTCGCCAAGTGTTATGGACGGAGAAATAAGTTATTCTTACAGCAGATAATGACTATTGGCGTTCAAAAACAAAAGTATTACTCAAAGTATCATTTTCATGAATGGAACGAGCTAGATCCACGAGAATGATTTCACCAAATTTATCGCAGGGTATTACATTTGAATAGTGAACATGTTTTTCAATAGGCATTTTTATTTTTTATTTTATATGACTTTTTAATAATTTATTTGAAAAATGTGCAATAACTTAAGAACGGTTCATGTTAACGTTCTAAAATTTATGTCAATCGTTTTCTAATAAAAAATTACGTAAGAAATGTCTATTTCCATAACTTTATTAGCGGTTTTGATTTTTTGACGATTTTTTCAATATTTCACTCGAAAATTTAGGGAAGTTCTAAACATTCGATAGCGTATAAAAACAATAGGCTTCCAGTGTTTATGGATTGTTATTTTTGTTCCAAATTTCGTTCGATTCGGCCCATTCGTTCGTCAGTTATCTATCTACACATACTTTCACATACACACACACACACAGACATTACTTCAACAATGTTTGATTCGTGATCAGAGACGCTTGAAACGTGCTCTCCCGTCGAAAACTCGAATTCAAATTTTCGACCCCGTCACAATACTTTCCTTATACATTATGTATATAAGGAAAGTAATAAAGTGCGAACAAGTGCCTACATATAGGTCATACCAGCCAGGCAAAATTTACATACATCAATTACATACAAAATTACATACATCGATTTATGTATTTTTAATCTTTTAAAAAACAACGGGATAAAAGAAATAATCATAAAAATTCATATTACAATAAGAAATAGAGTTTAATAACAGAGACTCTCTGCGGATCAAGCATTTACCTGATCTTCTAAAATATTCAATAGCAGTTGTTTATCAATATTGTCGACATTCATGTTGGTTATTAAAATCTATTTCTTATTGTAATATAAATTTTTATAATTATTTATTTTATCTCGTTGTTTTTAACACTTTACACTGCCGTAAAAATGACTTTATTAAAATGAAATTTTAGTATGTTGTTCAGACGGTCTGTAGGATCTATGGGAATATAAATGAATAATATCACCCAATTAGTTTTGGATTGAACCCAGGTTGAAAAAATGAAATACGTTGAGCCCTATGGGACCTAATTTTTCAAACATTTTTTAAAAGGGATTTAAAATTCACAAATTGCTTCGAAAATTTAAGGTAATATTCAAGTTCTTCCATAAAATATATAAAAAAAATTGAGCGAAATATATTCAGTAGTTTTTTAAATAAAAATTAAAATAATAATAACACCTCTTATATGAAGCGATCACGTGACCATGATATGAAAAGATCACGTAACCCACTTCAAAATGATATATGGCATCCATCTTGTCTCAAAATTGTGATTTTTAAAGTTCTTTGTAATTCATATTGATTGTTGTATTCATCCTAAAACCACTATATTTTTGCTTAAATTCTGTGCATCTACATACTGAAACAACGAAATTACAATATATTTGAGTTTAAATGCTCATCCAACTTTTATTATTTCTTCAACGAAGCCTATTTTTCTCTTATGTAAAATGTAAACAGCAAAATATGTAGAATGAGTTGTATTAGTATTGCTGTATTTCTTTAACAAAAAATCATTTAGTTCATGGAGTCTGCATAGCTGATATGAATGAAATATTCATTGATTTTCAAAGATAAGGACGTTTTTTTCGATGAAGTTTTATGCATAGAGTTTAATTACTTGTAGCTCCATTTTTTAATTTTTAAATAAAATAAATTATTATATATATAAAATATTACCGAGGAATGTAGGGCATTTTAGACATGGTTAAATAAAATTGCATTGAAGTTGGAAAGTGTTTCATAATCAATTCTTTAAGCATGATTGATCCTTCTTTTTTAAAAGATATATATATAAATCGATGTATGTCATTTTGTATGTAGTTGTTATATGTAAATTTTGCTTATCCAGTATGACCTATATTTAGGCACTTGTTCGCACTTTATTACTTCCCATATATACATATAATGTATAAGGAAAGTATTGTGGCAGGGTTGAAAATTCGATTTCGAGTTTTCGACGGGAGAGCACGTTTCAAGCCTCATTGAACACGAATCAGACGTTTCTGAGGTGATGCCTGTGTGTGTGTGTGTGTGTGTGTCAGGGAGACGACAATTGACGAACGAATGGACCGATTTGAACAAAATTTGTAAAAAATTTACAATTCGTGAATACTGGAAGCCTATTGTTTGTAAACGCAATCGCATGTTCAACCCCTCCCCCCCCCTAAATTTTTGAGTGAAATTTTGAAAAAAATCCTCAAAAAATTAAAACCTTTAATAAAGTTACTCAAATATACATTTAATATGTAATTTTTCCTTAGAAAACGATTAACATAAACTTCAGAACGCTAGCACGAACCGTCGAATTTATCAAAATATCCCATAAATTAAAAAAAAGTATTAACTGCTGAGAAACATGTTCACTTTTCATATGTAATATCATGCGATAAATTTGGTGACATCATTCTCGTGGATCTAGCTCGTTCTGTTCATAATAAAAAATAATTTGAGTAATACTTTTGTATTTAACGCCAATAGTCATTTGTCTGCTATAAGAATGACTTATTTCTCTGTCCATAACGCTTGGTGATTTTGGCGACAAATTTGGCGTAATGTCGCCAACTTGACGAAATTTTAAATGCTGTAGAATTAATGAAAATCTAGCAAAATGGATAAAAATGACGCTAAATCAATAAAAATGACGACTAATTGACGAAAATTCAATATCTTGGAAAGAATATAAGTATCTACTATAAGAATGACCCATTTTTTCAATGTAAAAGTAGTAAATGTATTTCATTATATAATGAAAGTCATGTGCTGTCCACATCAGATTTTTTTACTTCGCCACTGATGAAGGGCATGACAATGCCCGAATGCGAATTGTCTATGTGATTTTGTACGTCATAATAAGGACATTTTAATAAATGACTTTTAACCACTTATTTCGTTGTCTTTGATTTTAAAATAATACTTCAGTTTTAAAATTTATTTCGTTTACTGTTTAAATTACTGGCCTTACTCATTGACCGCATTTCAAAACAATATTGGTAAATTATGTTTCATGAGTATAAATTAAATAGAATTTATGTTGGAACTTACGAAAACAGCGCAATAACTAAAGACGTTTTCTATTTTATTGATTGGCATTTCTCCCAGGAAAAAACTATTATTCAGGTAGTTAGTTATAAACTATATGCTTTATCAGTTTTCAATATTTCTAAAGATGATAAATTCTTACTAAAGGTTCAAAAGGTTTCTGAAACGAAATTCCCCCAATTAAACGATTATAAAATATCTCTGATAGTATCGAGACTGAAGTATCGGACATAAAGTTTCGCGCCATTTCTCAGGTTTTATATAGACGTTTGCCAAGTATTCCCAGGTTGAGATATCGGATACTTGGAATCTTATCGTTCCATTCCTCCTAAAATATCACTGTATATCTGTTAAACGGGAAAATGTTTAAAATTTATTGTTTGATTTTTTTTTCAAGTAGTGGGCTATAAAATGCATTGTTTCTTTTTTTTACAGTATGCAATAAAAATTAATGTTCAGCCTTAAGTTGTTTTTATAGTAAGAATCAATGCACTCCTGGTGTAAAAAAGGGTTATGTAAACGAGGAAGAATGTATTAGGAAGAATTTTTTTACACTTTTAAGAATAAACTGGTTATTTCTTTTAAAAGTTAAATACATCACCATCCAGCCACTTTACAGACTGTTCCTCCAATGGCTGCAAAATCTAGGTATATATCACAATTTTGCGCTGTAAAATAATGTCCTGATACGGAATTGACATCAGATTTGTACCAGCATTGTCGCCGCATCAGAGGAAGGGGAGAGGGAGTGAAATTGTTTTATGGAAATTCAAAATCCGAGTTAAACATGCGTATCACAAATGGACATTTTGGTGATGTGTGTTTATATAAATACGGTCCTTCATGTAAATGGAGTGCCCGTGAATTTGCTAAAAATACTATTCCATAAAAAATATCAAATTCAGATATGTTTTACTATTAAGAATGAACGAAAAGCGAGATTGGATTTTTTTCTCAGCTATACTGCTGCGATAAAAAAAAATGTCTATTTTTAGCTTCGTATGATAATAATGTTAGTAGAAACCTGTTGTCACATATTTAAACTTGTCTTCAAATGCGGGTTTACTTTTGTTATATAGATTTTACTACAGTAAAACGTCGTTAAAATATCCATTCGATAAAGTTGCCATGGTATTGTGACATATTAGAATGTTCTTGCTGCGTGCTGATTCCATAATTCGCGTAATTTGGCTGCTTTCATAATCCCATAAATTGACGGATTGAAAGGAACTTTACTTTTTAAACACTAGATGAAAAATCAAATTTAAACAGTAACTTCTTTCAGTAAATCATCAAATGATCTTCTGTATTCTAACCAAGCAATTATAATGTCGTTCTTCAAGTTGCGGTGTTAAGTATGAAGATCATCCCCAAATTACATCCATACTTTAATCCACAATTTATCCTAATAACAACACGAACTTTATAAAAATTTATTGTTAGGTAAATTTGGACCTGCGTAATTTGTTTATGACATCAATGTCATGACAAAGATGCTGCCATTGGAAATTTAGAAGTTTGTGCGCAATTTTATATGTACAAATATAAAAAAACACATAAGTCCCTAATGCAATTTTATATATTTGTACATACGAGTATTATGCCTAATTGGATGGTATTTTGAAGTTGCTCTACAATGAAACATATTACAACAACACGTAGTGATTATTTTCCCTTAGTTTTACATATTCATAATTTCAACATCCTCTAGTTGGTGTTCCTAAGACGTATATGTAATCTTTTCTTTCTATAAGCATAAAAATGTTCCATGGATGATAATCTCTACAGTAGAAGCATACATCAAATTAATTAGTTTAATCAAATCAAATTAGTTTAATTATCAAATTAAGACATTTAAACAGATGGAAAAACTTATTGTGCAATATATAATGTAACCATTGTAGCATGTCAGTGGGCGATATCTTGCCTTTCGTTGGCAATATCTCCAATATAACGTCAATTTGGGCGCATACAGCTGATACATCGTCCGTAACTTTTAGCTAAATATTGGCATTACAATGTTAAGTAAATATTGACGTTAAATTGAAAATATTCCCAAAATATATTGCTGTATGTTTTATTCGAATGTTTTTATTCCATACACTATGAATGCTCATTTGAATGTAAATTGAGTTTAAAATATTAAAGTGAGAATGAATTATTACGGTAAGAAAGTTTATGTAGATAATACTGAGGCATTCAATGGTTAACTCTAATCAAAGTGCATGCCACGCAATAGAATTTGCATAAAATATTTATTTCTCTTAATAGAATGACATCAAACTGAAGAAAATACAAGTATAGAAATGAAAATACGAGTGATGAAATTTCTGACATGCTTCTTCTGTTCCAATTTATCACTATTTATGATCGGTTTATCTACCGGACAGTTCAACGCCATTTAAAATACATAGTAAAATATACAAAATTATCCAACGGAAAGTTATCTCTTGCTTAACTTTTTATTTAAATATTTTAATATATTTTTTAACTTTTAACAGATTTCACTGTTGGATATTTAAATTTTTAATTGTATGTATACCAATTTTATTTCTATAATTTTTAAATGTGTTTGCATATATATCAATATTTGAATTTTTTCAAATGTTAAAATATAGTATTGGTATTGTATCGGTAGAATTTGTCTGTCGGTCTAACCGTATCTGGAAAAATCTTATAGCATCTTACCAGGCACGGTTGTAAAATTTAAGTAGTTTCTTAAAGCAAATTACCATATACGCCACACATTTCCGATGATTTTATAACATTAAATTTTAAATCTCACAATATTTATCATCCGTGTATATATATACGGGTGATAAATTTCTCAAAATGTTAAATTTGCGAATCTACGCAATCTAGCAATTAAACTGTGATAAAGTATCACCGTAAAATTGCGATTTCGATGAAAGTTTGGTTTCGCATCAGTTTTCAGGCTTGATATAGATGTTTGCGAATTACTCCCAGGCGTTGATATCTGATGCTTAGATGCTTATCTTTCAAATGGAGCGAAAATTATTTGTCAAAAGAGCCGAGGAAGTTTAAAATATATTTTTTCCAGATTTATCAGAAAACTATTTTTGTAAAATATCTGACTTTATATATATATATATATATATATATATATGTATATATATATATATATATATATATATATATATATATATATATATATATGTATATATATATATGTATACATATATATATATATTTATATATATGTATATATATATATGTATACATATATATATATATTTATATATATATATATATATATATATATATATATATATATATATATATATATATATATATATATGTATATATATATATATATATATATATATATATATATATATATATATATATATATGTATATATATATATATATATATATATATGTATATAGATATATATAGGTGGCGGGAAAAAAGCACATAAGTCAAAATTTTCAATTCTTTATAACATACCAATTTAGTTTAAGAAATTTATGAAATCTTTATAACATACATATTTGTTTTAAGAAATTTTTGAACTTTGTTATGGATTAAATACATCAGTCAGTTGGGTTCTCAAGTTAAAAAAATAAAAACCTTAAACAACTATTAGATTTTGCACGGATATCAGTGTGGATATATATAAAATACAAATAAAGAAACATTATTATTTATTTAGCTTATAAATATAATGTAAACTCTAAAAAAAATGCCTGTATTCTGAAAACTAAAAATTACAACTTTAAAAAAGTTCTCTTAAAAGTATTAAAGTGTTTAATCCTTGATATTTCAAAATCCTTGATTTGATATATATATATACACACGTTAGACGCATTCCAATATTGGGAATATTGCACCAATATAAAATAGTAAAAATTTTGACGAAATTGATCTAGTATTGGTTTAAAATATTGGAACAGTATTATGCTAATATTGGCGGTTCGTTGGAAATATTTCAAATGTAACACCAATATTGGTGTAATATTGTAATGAAGATTTTTACCCAATATATTGGGATTACATGGGAAATATTTCCAATATAATGCCAAGTTATACAATATTGGTTTAATCAAGATATTCTGAAATCCCCCATTGTATCTCAGTCCTGTTCTTCAGCTTCCCATGCTAAGTAAATACCTGTTATTTTCTGTTGCATCTCCATAAGAGCGTGAATTAGTGTGAGGTTCGTTGATCCATAAAAAAGACGTAAATGCATATTTTTGTACTTATGCAATTTCTTCAGAGGAACAAACAGAACCTAGTAATTCTAGTGACAAATCCTGTCTAGAAAATACTTCCCTGGGAACAATGTATTGGCAAAATATTTTCTTCCATTGCTCCGTGCAGGAAACTTCCAATTTGGACTGACTATGGTTTTTGACGTAGGCAGCTAAAATCTGTCTGACGTAGCCAGCTTCTGACGTAGCCAGCCTTATTGATAGTTAAAGGCTTAAAAGAAATGATAACAAAATCCATGCAAAAAATGTAAAGATAGAAATCGCACAGAATTGACATATTCTCCATAAGTACTTGCATCACTAGATGATAATGTACATAATTATATAATCAGGACAGCAATGTATGTTATAATGAACTCTGCGCTTGCTATTTGTTTTATATTTTACAGCAATGAGCCATATAAGTGGAGGACTCATTATATTAACGATGACTCTTTAAACGTGAGTTTTACAACACATATTGCATCAGTTCGCAAAACATATAATGTGAAATTTAAGTATTTAGAAACGCTTCTCATAACATAAGTAATTTTTAGAATGGACGCAGTAAAAAGTTGTCAAAAAGCCAATTAATAAACGGTAGAAAAGTAATTAAACCACAAAATGAGAATATTTAATAGCAATTGTGATTTCCTCTAGAAGTATTGCTTTCTTATAAATTGTACACTTTTAAAATATATAATATCGTCAAAAGCAATGAAATAATACCTAGTAGAAAGTAAATTTTGTGATCAAACAGTAACCTTATAGTAAAAGAAATGTATTTTTGCATACATATCTAATCATTTCTTTAACTTCAGCTGCCATAAACTACTGAAGGCATAAACTACAAATTCTGAAGATTTAGCTTCAAAATATTCAATGTCTAAGAAAAAGTAAGCCAGTGTTATTTGAATGCAGAAAATGTTTATTCATAATAAACCTAGCTAAATAATAATACTTACTGGAAGCAATTGTTTCGAAGAACATACAGCAAAAATGCTAAAATCCTTACAATTGTACTCGCAGTGAGGTGACTAGGATCACAAGACTAATTTCACGATTTATGTGATCTTCTTCATCAAATAATTGATACACTACTTTCCCAAGAACTAACTAAACACCACAGAAGTAATTAACTCTTAGAAGATGAAGAAAGAAGAAAAGTTGAAGCTGACTTAATAAAACGTAAGCCTCAATGGAATTAATGTATCTTGCAGAAAATATATGTTCCTTCCAAGCGAAGCTAAATAATACCACTTGCTGCAAAGAACATTGATAAAAAATTCTAGAATTCTTGACATTACACTCCTAGTGTGAAGAACATAATTCACTAATATCTACAGAAATCACTAGACTTATTACACGATTGAAGAGATTCGTGCAGAGATTCTTCAGAAGAGATTCTTCAGCATCAAATATCAGATGCACTGGTTCCAAGAAAACAGACTAAATGTAGCCACATAAATAAACTGTTTGGATATGAAGAGTACAAGAAATACGAAACTTGTTCAAAAATGTTGTTAACTGCACCGGGGGAGAGATTCAAAGCTTCTGGTATACTACCTATTAGTGGTCTGCAGGACAATTATAGATAATCCTACGTGTGACTGTGCATCTTGATCATCTCATCAGTTACCACTTGCTGCATATCAACAAACACTGAAACCATCCTACCCAGAGTGAAGAACCTGTAAAGTGATCATTTTGGCTTATATATATATAGTTGTAGAGATATAGATATTATTCACTATTTAACCGACATCTTCAATGTTTCCATCTTTAGACTTTAGAGAAATATTTGAAGATTAAACTGAAAAATCTTCAAAATAAATAAAGCAAATACTGAATTAAATCCTAAAGAATAAGAAAAAAAAAATCAAAGAACCCATCAATAATCTTACACGTAAAAGAAATCCAGTCTCCAAACTATCGAATTCTTCCCCCAACTTCGAATTTTTACGGCTTAAGAAAAATAAACTGCGAATTCCTAAAATTGAAAAAATTGGGCGCGAAATATTCAATGACTGTAAGGGAACGGAAGCCCGTTTGGAATTTATGTCTTTCTGCGAAATATAAAACTTCACGATGTGACAAATATGACTTTAGTCGGGGGAAATTTTGAGAATTTTTAACATTTGGTAAGCAAGTTAGAAATTTCAAGTATCCGGGGTAAATGAAAACTTTTGCATTGGAGGTGGAAGATAACCAAACAAATTTTGAAAGATAATGTAAGGTTTACTTTGTTATGCGTTGGTTGGTTAATAAACAATTTGAAGAGGTAAGTATTAACTTGCATTCATTTAAAGCAGTTCTTTATTGAATGTGAATGCACATAGTTAAATTTGATTGTAAAACATAAAACATGTATGGTTACAAATATAGTTTTACATTTAACCGAAGTTACAATTTATTAAGTAATATTAAGTATAAATATAAATACTGGATTATATTATATTTCGATTTGAAACTCACATTAACTTAGGCTCTTTATATAAGCCACATTATATATATATAAATATATTATTACATTATATAGTTATTTTAAAGATAAAAGCCAAAAACATTTTTAAAAACGCTCATTAAGTGAAATTGTTCGGTATAGCAAAAATGAAAAGAAGATGGATTGAAGTGTAAATATCATATCAAAAATACGACAAGTTTTTGAATACGACTATTTGCTATACGACAAGCTCTTAAATAATATAATTAGAACATTATAAATAAAACATTATAAATAAAACAGGTACTAAAGTGGTATAAAATACCCCATTTTCTTTGTTCCATATATAAGTTAAGGAATGGAAAAATAAATACATGTTGTAGAGATGGGTGAATATAATCCCCTGTTTATATATATATATACACACTTTTTGAAAAAAAAAAAAAAAAAAAAAAAAAAAAAAAAAAAAAAAAAAAAAAAAAAAACCACCTAAAAATGAGTCCGATAATCTCGAAATTTCGTATGCAAATTCCATTATAAAATGTATGCAAATAATTAATAATTAAATTTGCAAGGTCAATGAATGTTAACTTTGGTCATAGAGCGCGTTTCTACTGCGTATCTAGCATCCTATAAAATAAGTTAAAAATACGGACGGTTTATCTTTGCTCGTTATCGGCGTTGCAGTTCCGTGGAGATGCAACCAATAATGTCGTTACGACGTTGCCGAAGACCTTATAAGCAATTAGACGAATTCAAACGTGGTCGTATAGTCGCGATGCGTGAAGATGGCGGGCCATACCGAGCAATAGGCCGCCACATGCACAGAACCGACAATGCTGTGCAAAGGTGGTTGCAGCAATGGTTGCTACAAGGAACTCATTGGCGGATTGAAGACTTAAGAAGGCTAGGTGCACGAATGTGAAGTAAGATCGGATGATTGTGCGACAGGCCCGAACTGGCCCAAAGGCATCATTGTCCGCCATCCAACGTGCTACAGTCTCTTCCATAGCACCCGTGGTACCGTCTGTCATCTCACGTCGCTTGGCTGTGGTGGGGTTATGCTCACGGTGGCCTTTAAGACGTCTGCCCATAACCCTATAACATCGACTGAGTCGTTTGGCGTGGTGTCGTTGCCGAGCATCATGGCTGTATGCAGACTGGCATCGAATAGTGTTCAACGGCGAATCACGCTTCAGTCTTTCAGCAAATGACCATTGGGTACGTGTGTGGAGGCGCTAGGGCCAGCGTGCAGCGATCCCGATCAGCCTTTGTTTTACACAGGCACACAGCCGTTACCCCTAATGCGATTGTGTGGGGTGCTATCTCTTACGACAACAGGTCGTCTCTAGTCATCCTGCGTACAATTTGAATAGTTCAACGATATGTTAATGAAATCCTGCGGCCTTTTGCTGTACCCTTCATGGCACGTCATTCTGGACCCATTTTCGAACAAGTTAATGCTACGCCACATACTCATCGCATATTTGTGGACTGCCTACTTGGTGTTGATACTGTTCCTTAATCAGCAAGGTCACCAGAACTTTCGCCAATCGACCATGTTGGGATATCCTAGACAGCCAGATTCGAGAACCCCGAAATGTAGCAAATCTGGAGCAACAATTTAGGAATGCCTGACAAAATATATCGCAGGATGATATTAGGAAACTTTATCACTCCTTACCTAGACGCATACAAGAATGCATTGCCACCAAGTTGGAGTTCACTAATTACTGATTTGAAAATTCAATGTGCAAATGGTAACCATTCATATCTGTGGACTGCCTACGTGCTGTTGATACTGTTCCTTTGTCAGCAAGCTCACCAGACCTTTCACCAATAGACCATGTTGGGATATCCTAGACAGCCAGATTCGTGAACCCCGAAATGTAGCAAATCCGGAGCAACAATTAAGGAATGCCTGACAAAATATATCGCAGGATGATATTAGGAAACTTTATGACTCCTAACCTAGACGCATACAAGCATGCATTGCTATCAAGGTAGAGTTCACAAATTACTGATAATAAGTACAAAAGGATGGGGATGCTTACAAGGAAGTCGAACGGCCAAGAGGGATTACGACCCCTTGTTCCCGGTTGAAACACGCTTTTAATCCCACGCAACGTTCCCGGAACCAGACTCGCCTGAAGCAGTCCTCCACATACCGACATTGGAAAAGCAAAATTCAATCCATTGAAAACCGAAAATGAAAACCCAGATCAATAAAATGGAACAATACGAATAGCAAGACAACATGGATGTCTAATGTCTATACAGCCTATAACATCCATATCAACAGTGACGTTTCATTACGTGCAAGTCCGTATAACATGGTTAAGATACGTGTTACAGTTAAGCTTCTTGCATACAGCGTGATGTAATTATAATAGTTCATAGAATTTTGCATAAAAGTTCTTATCATACTTTTTGTATGATTTTCCATAATAATGCTTTAGGAAATTTATCGGAAATAGCTGTTTTATCGCTTCACATACCAAATTACGTTCACATATAATGCGTTCAGTCTTGGTTGTATTTAATCTTTTAATTCTGTTAGGATGATTGAGTATTAATTTACGTAGTACACCTATGCTCAAGTTGGTATTCCAGTTGATGATATAGTTTATGCTGACATCGCTTCGGACGAGTCTGGTTCCGGGAACGTTTCCTGGGATTTCAAGCGGGCTTCAACCGGGAACAAGGGTTCGTAATCCCCCTTCACCGTTCGACTTCCTTGTAAGCATCCCCATCCTTTTGTACTTCTTTCATTTCTTAATCATTTGAATCCATATTAGTGCTTATATTGTATGTGTTGCAATGCGCCGTATGATAATATGGACATTTTTCAGTTTTAATATTTCTTGTCATAGTTATATTTTACAAAACATTTGTATGGTATATATATATATATATATATATATATTACGAATTTTCATTCACTTGTATTATAAATACCAGAGATTGACCATTTATTGAAAATGGTCTGAAGTGAAAATTTCAAATCAAAATTGACTCTACGACAAGCTTGAGAAAATTATAAATAGAACATTATGAATAAAACATATACTAAATAGGTATGAAAACCCCCTATTTCCCTGTTTCATACATAAGGTAAGCAATTGAAAAAATAATGACATGTGGTGAAAGATTGGTGAATGTAATCCCTTAACTACACATTAAGATTAAAAAGTACGAGTATTATAATTGTTATAAATCATATATGTAATACAGGTACTTAAGGTACTAATCCTCCTGTACCCTCCACAAATATACATGGTGTAAATGCATGGATAATGTATTCGATGAAAATTTTCACACAGAAAAAATTGCACATGAAGCTAGGCCTTTCTGACTCCCGAAATTTTTTTATATGAAAATGACTATAATTGAAAAAAATGAAAAGAATTTCGGAAATCATAAACGTTATCAAGGGCCATACCTAGTTCAGTAATGCTAAACTTCTACGTTTCTGTGCGCATAGCTGTAAATTGTATTACAGAAATTATACACATGGCCCGACGTAGAAAATGGAACAGATATAAATATAAAAATATTCAAACAAACTAATCAAATATACCAGCTTGATGCCTTGTAATATTATTAATATGAGAATACAATGTCATGTTTAAAATATGAAAAATAATCAAATTAAAATAACATAAATTGTGTTACTACATGTTCTGGATTCCTTGATGTTGATATTGAGACCCAGACCGTCCGACCTACCAGAAAGGTGTAAGGTATCCGTTTGGACGGCGGAGAAGTGCCACCCATTTTAACCGGAACCCAGTGGGGGAGGCATCCACAGGGATCGTACCCTCCTTCCCCTACCACCAACCTCTCGGAAGGACTTACGGACCCACATGTTTAACGTGATCGTACTCCACATGAACACGGCGGCAGTTGTGGCAGGGTGCAAATCCAGCGCGCAAACGACCGGGCTACCGCGCCCGAAATGTGCCAACAGCACGCGATGTTCCTAGGGATTCATTGATGTGTAATTGTGACTGACTTAGCTTTTAGCTAACTCAAAACAGTTTACAGTTAAGGTTATAGATTAAGTGTGTAACTGTTGGAAATGAAACATGGAGATTACAAAAGTGTATTATTTATTTATTATTTATTTTTTATTAATCAAATAATTCATAACTAATCTGATATTGAATTTATAATTGTAAATATGTTTGGATTCTTAGTGGCCACTTTGATGATAATTTTTTTTTAAATGTTTTGTCATTCAATAGTGGTTGATATTGACATGCAAATATGTTGCTGTAATTGGAGCATGGTTTTGAATATAAATTTAAATTGTGTTTTAATAAAAGAAAAAATAAGGTTTGGCTTGTATTTATTTCGGATGGTATTTTTTATTAATTCAATATTATGTTCTTTGTAATATTATGAAGTACTTAACTTTTTTATTCTTAATCACTGATTATTAATAATATTTTTGAATACTGATTTTGAAAGATTGGATGAATAATGTTGAAATTTGTTTACTTTGAAATTGTATGATTCAGTTTTGTCATATATTTTAATTTTTAATTTGTCTTTATTTTGGGCTTTTAAACTAGCGTCTAGGTAATTGATCCAGTCTGAGGTATAAACACTTTTAATTAGTTGTAGATTAGGAGGATAAAATTGAAAGTTTAACATTGTGGCGTCATTTGTAATTTTAATAATAATTAGATCATCAATGAATCTGTACATGATATGATTGTTAAAAGGGGACTGAACTTCGTGAAAATGTAAATAAAGGTTGGCCAAAATTGTGGATGAGATTCCTCCCTGTAGAATTCCCTTATTTAATTTATGTATGCAATTGCCCTGAGAGAGGTTGGAACTGGTTGAACATAATGGATTTTAACAATGTTTTGAATTTTGGAATAGAGATGTTTTTTGAATGAATAAATTGGTCATATAAATTTAGTATGACTTTAAATAAATCGTGAATGTCAATGTTATTAAAGAGGTCTTTGAAATCAAAAGTTTTTATGTCATGTATGTAAGGTGGTTTTTTAAGCTATTAATCAGTTCTAAAATATTTTTGATAACATGTGTTCGCTGAATAGTAAACGGGTCATAAATTTGATTTAGTATAAATAGGAGTTGTTTGTTCGCAGCATTGGTATATGAAATTAAATCCTATATGACAGTTATAAAAGTAATTGGTGATTTATGGAATTTTGGTATAAGAATTAGAGAAGGAAATTTAAGATTGTGTTTTAATTTCTGTTTTGTTAAGTAGTTCGTAGTAAGCATTACTTTGTTTACTAATCATGGAGTGTGTATAGGAGTTAATGAAATTGAGGAGTTGAGTTGTAATTTGAGTTCGTCTAAATAATATTTTTGTTATATAATATATATAACAAAAAATTTTTTTATATATATAAAATATATATATATATATATATATATATTATAAATATATATATATATAAAATAAATTATATATATATATATATATATATATATATTAATTATTGGTTTGCGAAATATACATGTTTGTGTCCAAATAAAGTTATTTTATTTGACAGTAAAAATTAATTTTATGTATGCCCTTGGAAATTTTTTTCAGCATATCGTCCTAATATTTCCAACTATAAATAAAATTTACATTCTATTAATTAAAAAAATAATGGCAGAGAACAAATTACCATCCAGAGAACTTTAATAATGAAACATTTTTTTATTATTTGGTTAACAAATTAGTTTTCTATCAAAAAAAAGTGCTCTCTTCCGTAACAGTCTTCGTTCGAAATATATTACACGGTATATGTTGCTATCTGTTTGATTCAGCATTTGATTTAATATATTAATTCTATCTCTTACTATTTTTTTAACCTCAACAACGATTTCGTCTTTTCTCATTTATTATTTTATATCCCAGCCGAAATATGAAACAAATACACTGTAATTAATTATATTGTTATCATTTTATGTAAAATGCATACTGTATCCGAATAATTGTGTATTTTTCTATTTCAGTTTTTACATTTAGTAAAAGAGTTTTCACATATATTCGAGTATTTGAAACGTGTTACATATTTATTAGTCAGTGAATAATGGAATATATACTATTAAAACTTTTAAACTGTCCCCTAAAAATGGCCAAAGTATCAATTTTATGTTTCATTATTATCTCATATATAGATCTGTAGCATTTCTAAATATATAGGTAAAATTTCACAGCTTTATCTTAATAATTTAAGGTATTTCACAGCTTTATCTTAATAATTTAAGGTATTAATAATGTTTTTTGCACGATAATAGATTAGAAATAACTCACAAATGAAAAAAAATCTACTTGTTTATTTTCGACCTACATTCATGTTTAAAAATGCTAAGTTTTTTTGTAATGAAAATATAGTTTTTTAATTTTTTCTGAATGTTTTATATTTTATATTTGATAAAACGGTACATGGAGTTAATATTGAGATTTGTAGTTAATTTTAAAACAAATATTAAACTAAAATCTCTTTAGATTTTCACTTTTTCCACCATATATGACAATAAAAAATTATACTAAATCTAATATCAGAAGCATCTAAAAATCCGCGCATTATATTCTAAGGAATGTAAAACAAAAATTTGGAGCAAAAACATCGACATTTAAAAAAATAGTAGGAATTAAAAAAAATCTAAAATAAATTTATAAAATTGTTTAAACCTGTAGTTCAACAAGATATTTTTTGTCGAATTTTGTTTCTAATTTAATGTTAAAATATACTTTAACCAGAATTTTTACTATAGTACATAAAATAAAAGAAAATGTTGGTAGGATATTGTATCTCCTTCTCTATAAACAAAATTAATGATACTAACATTATTACCATGTACTTGGAGTAATAAATGCATTTTGGTTATTATTATGACTATACTTATTCATAGCATGCAAGTAACTTTTGGAGATTTATAGGGAAAAAATTTTAGATAAATGAATAGGAAGCTTAAACTTTGAATCTTCATCAATAAGTTCAATTCTTTCTTTTTAGTTAAAGCACTACAATAACAACATAATTGTTTTTGCAAGTAATATACTATTTTTTTTAGGACTATTTCTTTCAAACATATGTTTTTTAGAATTGGTTATATTTTTAACAAAGATGATGAATGATTTCGATTCAGCATGAAATTGCAGAGGAGAATATAAGGTTAATACGGATTTCCACTTGTGGTTCTATTCCTGTTGTCCACTTTCCAGGGTTTTTTTTTCAAAAAGTCGTATGACTACGAATTAAGTGTGCAAAAGATACAAAAACGTTTAACAATTCTGTCGAATATGAAGTGTACACACTAATTGCTACATACGAAGATTCTTTATAAATTTCCTTTAATCATGCTTGTTGAAAAACCGAACAGTATCTTAAAAGCGATTTTGCTTATGTACAGATTATCTTCACAATTGAGTAGTTGGTAAAGGGACTACTAACAGGAAAAAATATCGTATTCCGAAATTTCACAAACAGTTTTGCTTACCAAGTCAACCGTAATTCTTTAAATTCATCAAGTTGACAGTAGATTGATCTTAGACTGCATGCGGAACCATATTTCCAATGATGTATGTGTTCTTGAGTGCTCCATTTGGTGGTAAATATATTAATTGAATAGATACAGCTGTTCAAAGGATACTTGTTATAGTGATTTTTGTCGGAAAATCTGAGAACACTATTGATTTTGTGAAATATCTACTTTAGGCAGTACTTGCAATGAAGGATATATGTTTTCTTTTTCAAAAATGGAACGAAAATGTAACATAATTATTACCATAAATAAAGCTGCTGCTTGAAAGAAAATAGTAAAGAAACTAGCCGAATACCCGTTGAAAATTAACGGTCTCGCAATAAGCAGTGCCTGAATATAGCCATTTTTTTAATAATTAGTGTTTCACATTTATTCGGCAAATCGAATATTTTAGTGTGCAGAACCCCCTTAAAGAAGAAAATACTGGAAAATTTAAATTCCGCACGTCTTCCTTTCGAAATATCTATCAGTGCACCATATTAAAGTCTCTATCTAATCCCGAAGCATACTATTTTATCATCTCCTCTTTCGAATGTTTTTCTTTGGAACAACACATCCATAAATGAATATTTTTTAAAACTCTGCTCGTGTTAGGTTTTTTATCAGATGATTGGCCCATGTATCAAATATTAAGCCTCTATCACATTTAAAAGAAGCGTGTCTCACTTATTCCGAAAATCGAACATTTTGGCGTTCATTATCCCCTAAAGTAGGAAATATTGGAACTTTGAAATTTGCACACGTTCGTTCTTTCAAACTATCTACCAGTACACCAAATTTGATGTCTCTATCCTGTTGTGAAGCATGTTCTTCTATCACTTCATATTTCGAGCGTTTTTCTGTCTTGCACCCCCTTAAAGGATCATTTTTGAAAAACCGTAATAATCTTAGGTTTTTTATCAAATGATTAGACCACACACAAAATTTCAAGCTTCTATCACACTCTAAAGGAGGCGTTTTTCAGTTGTTCGTGAAATCAAACATTTTAGTGTGCGGCACCTCCTAAAACAGCAAATGTTGGAAAACTGAAATTGCACACTTTCTTCCTTTCCAACTATCTACCCTTATACCAAATTTGAAGTCTCTAACTCATCGCGAAACATGCTTTTTCTATCATTTTATTCTTCGAATGTTTTTCTGTGGCGTACCCACCGCCCTTAAATATACATTTTTGAAAAACCTGATTCGTTCTGGGTTTTCTATTAAATGATTTGCACATATATCAAATATCAAGCCTCTGTCAAGTTCTAATAGGGGTATTTCTACTTCAATCCCAATATCGAACATTTTTGTGTGCGACACCCCTAAAGTAAAAAATATTGGAAAACTGAAATTGTACAATTCCTTCCTTCGAAACTATCTACCCGTACACCAAATTTCAAATCTCTATCTCACCCTGAGTATGCTTTCTTATCAATTCACCTTTCGAACGTTTTCCTTTAGAGCACCACCTTAAACGAACGTTTATGAAAAACTACATTCCTCTTGGGTGTTTTCATCAAATGGTTAGTCCATATACCTAATTTGAAGCTTCTATCAAATTTTAAAAGAGCGGTTTCTCATTTTTTTCTCTAAATCGAACATTTTGGTGTGCGGCACACCTTAAGTAGAAAATATTGGAAATCTGAAATTGCACAATTTCTTCCTTTCGAACGATTTACCCATACACCAAATTTGAAGTCTCTATCTTATGGCAAAGTATGCTTTCTTATCATTTCACTTTTCGAACGCTTTGGTGTAGAGACCAGCCCTCTAGAGAACGTTTTCAAAAAATTCGATTTTTCCTAGGGGGTTTACCGAATGATCGACCCTTGTACCAAATTGCAAGTCTCTATCTATTCGGTAAGTGCCTAAAATAGGCATGACAGACGGACAGACAGACAGACGGACACTTGGCAATTAGTATATATAGATACTTCCTTTATATGCACAATTTTTATCAGATAGTAGGGAGCTCTGACCACTGCTCTCTACACTTCGCCAACCCACTTAACCCGCTGCCCTCGGAGAATTCGTTCCAAATGCTATTTAAAGCCAAACTACAGTTTAAATCGTAAACGGTTTATGTCATCGTGTTACCCTATTATTTCTCTATAAATGCACAAATTTCATAATTTCGTATTCTATAGTTTTTGAGGTACAATACAGAGAATATCGCTGGACGTCCCGATAAGAAAAATAAATTTTCCACTTCAGAAATGCATTGAAAGTGAAATATGTCTTAAACTATATCGAAATTAAAAAATCTGATGTGAGCAGTATATGACTTTCCCTTCAGATACAAATTCATTTTGTAATTTTTTATTTCATTATGCATTAAATTGAGTTTAATTGCAGAAAAAAATATGGATAATTTTCTGATATTATATCATATTCGTTTTTTTTATTGCATCTCCCTTTGGGAACTTAATTCACTTTAAATTCTTCAGATCCTTAAAATGCCAAAAGCACCATATCTGGAGAACGGTTCATCCTACAGTCATGGGGTCAGATTTAATCGCTTAGTTGTCAAATTTTACATATTATTTTTTTAATCGTATCAAAATCTAACCAGCATTACAGTGTGTATCCTACGAGCGACGACTTATCTACCAAATGTTGTGTAATTTGATCAATTAATTTGTCAGCTATAGTGGATACCTACAATTTTTTCGGGACATTTCGCAAAAAAAATGCGGATTGCTTTATCCCGAGTCGTACCAAAAACTACTCAACACCAAGGTCACACACAAGTGACATACTTGCCAAATTTTATGAAACTCGGTGCATTAGTTTTGAATTAATGTGGTTAATACGTACAATTCACAGGCAGACTCACAGACTCGAATCGTACCCAAAACTAATCAGCACCAGATACGACCACAAGTGACTTACCTACCAAATTTTATGAAATTCGGTCCATTAGTTTGTCAGTTAGAGTGGATACAAAATCTGCACAGACAGACTGATAGACACACAGACAGACACACACGCAGACGTTACGCTAAGAATAGCTTTATCGTATTCTAGAGGTCTCGAAACGTGTAGATCCGTCGAAAACTCGAGTTGCAGTTTTCGGCATGATTCCAATGCTTTCCCTATACTTTATCATGTTTTGCATTCAAAGTTAAAAACGGCTCCGTCCTGCAAAAATCCAACTATGTAGGTACCTGTCTGCAAAAATCTGTTGTCTTGCTATTGGTAGCCTATTCAAGACGCGAAATCTCAGCTCAAATATTTTGTCTTTGACATTAAATGTTTCTTAAACTGCAATATATATCGAGAAATCTCTTATTTCAGCGTGTTTTTCAAACTTGTCTGTATGGGTGTAACAAGTTTTATATTTTTGTATGATGTAGTTTTCACAGTATGAAGCAGAAAACCTCGAGGAATGAGAAGTTTGTCAAACAGCGGCAGTGGGGGTTACTTTTTTTAATATAGAAAGATATCATCTATCTAATATACTATGTTTTGCAAATATTACAATTTATGCATTTTGAACATATATTATATTCTAGCATTTCAGTCATTGTTCATTGGAATACATCAATTACATAACACATTATCAATAAATTAAGATCTTCCATAACATGAATCATCAGCCAGTACTGACATAAAATGAAATATTTTCATATACATCCTTCGAAGCACATGTTTTTACATATTGAAAATTTTGAACTTCAAATTTAATTTTATTTTCTGGTAATTAAAACAAAGCAGAGAAATAAGCTATCATTGAGAATTGGATTTTTCTTATCATTAGTATTTGACCAAGATATTAATTTTCGTACCAAATAACAAAATGATTTTTTCCTTGAAGAATCTGCCCACCATGCTATCACAAATATTTTTTTAACTTTAGCTTTACTGGAGATTTTATATAATATCCCTGACTCATAATTAGCCTCCAATATCAAGAATAGTTTCCCGTTTTATCTTTTATTAATATGGTACAGCTGCATTGCGAATCAAAAAGAAGATGTAATTAATTAAATTGTTATGATTTGTCGTAGTACATGTTTGAATGATTTTATCTTTTAAATTGCTTAAATCATAGTTTTAATCGAATAAATATTTTTAAAGTCGTTTTTGTTTTTATTATTTTCACTCGCAAATTTAATATGGGGGTCGTTATCACCATTTAAAAGGAAATCGATTATTTAAAATTGTGTTGGTGCACATGATTTTCTCCGAAGATTTATAAATTTTAATAATGTGTGACGGAAGAATCGGGTAAAATGACAGTAAAATCCATGTTTCGAGAAATCTCTATAAAATTGAGTACTCACCAGGCCAATTGTTAAAAATAATTGTATAAGAAAAAAATCTGATGTGGGCATCACATGACTTTGCCTGGAGACTCAAATCAATATTTTCTTTATTTCTTAAATAATTCATTAAATTAAGTTTAATTGCACCAAATAACACTAAATTTGCATTTTTAATTCAATTTTTGTTTTCATTTGATAATTGGGCATTTTTCTGTAATCGGTGTAACAAAAATGCAAGACATCTCAAATATCTTGAGAACGGTTAGTCCTAAAGTATAATGGAGTGTGTTATATTCTTTTCCTCGTCAAAAATTGCGTATAAAACAAGAATTTAATTGATACATTTCAGCATACGTAGTCTTTTTTTTAGATTTTGGCGATTTTTGAGGACCATTTCGTAAGAAAAGGCAGGCTGTTCTTTTCCTAATCGTACCAATTACTAATAAGCACCAGAATATTCCACAAGTAACTTATTTACCAAATTTTGTGAAATTTGGTATTTTAGCTAGGGCAGATAAATGAAATTTTTGCGAGCCATTCTCGAAAAAAAGGCAGTTTGTTCTTTTCTGAATCGTACCAAAATCGAATCATCACCAGAGTATCCTACAAGTAACTTATCTACCAAATTCTGTGAAATTTGGTCATTTATTATTTTAGCTAGAGCGAGCAAATTAAATTTTTACTGGCCATTTCGCAAAAAAGGCGGGTTCTGTTTTTACAAACCCTACCAAAATCTAATCAGCACCAGGGTCTCACCCAAGTGACTTACCAACCCAATTTTATGAAATTCAGTCCATTAATTTTTAGTTAGAGTGGATACATACATTGCTCAGACAGATAGACAGACAGACACACAGACAGACACACACAGACACACATACAGACACACACACAGACGTCAGGTTAAAAATATTTTTTTCGTATTCTAGAGGTCTCGAAACGTGCAGATCAGTCGAAAACTTATGTTGTGTTTTTCGATATGATTCCAATACTTTCCCTATACATTACCATGTATTGCAAGGAAAGTAATTATATCAGAAAATAAATTAGATAAAAAATATCTTGTCAATTTTGATTTTACACCAATCCAAATAATAAAAATCATTTATTATCTAAAAATGGCCACGATCACAAGTATCGTCCTCTTTTAACACTTCCCAACATATTTGAAAGGTGTTTATGACGTTGTTAATGCATTCTGTTTGTCTGTATGTATGTATATATAGTCCGTTCGTACAATAACTGCCGTAAAAATAATTTTATCAAAATCAAATTTTAGAATGTTGTTGAGACAGTGCGCGGAACATATGGGAATGTAAATGAATTATATCATCCAATTAGTTTTGGATTGAACCCGGGTTGAAAAGTTAAATATACTTTAACCTTATGGAACCCAATTTTCCAAATAATTAAGTGAAGTTAAAACATACAAACTTACAAATTGCTTCGACAATTTTAGAAAATATTCAAATTATCCCATAAAATATATAAAAGAAATTTCGGCAAAATATGCTCAGTAGTTTTGAAATAAAAATAAAAATAATAATTACAATGTAGAGATCACGTGACTATATATGAAGAGATCATGTGACTCATTGCAATGAAGAGATCACGTGACGCATTGCAATGGAGAGATCACGGGACTCATTGCAAAATAAAATATGAAGATATCGATTCATTGCAAGATAAAATATGCCATCCAATTTTTTTCCCAATGTGTCAATATTCGTACTTTTAAGGATACTTTTAATTTATATTTAGTATTGCATTAATCCTAAAACTGCTTTTCTTTTGCATATTTTCTGCGCATCTATATTTTGTGCCACCGCAATTACAATTTAAAGTTTAAATGATCATCGAATTTTGATTATGTCTACAACAAAGCCTAATTTTAATGGATGTAGAATGTAAAAAAAAATAAGCTATTGTATGATGAGTTGTATATATTGCCGAAATTTTTCACACCAAATTATTTAGCTCTGGAGTCGGTGATACATGTGATATGACTGAAACTTTCATTGATATTACATAGAGAAGCAGACGATTTTATAGAATTGCGTTTTTTGATCAAGCTGTAAGTTCCCAAATAAAATAAATCATGGTAGTACTGTGTTATTCTCTATGTAAAATCAATGAATATTTCATTCATATCACCTATATTCCTAATTCCAGAGCTAAATAATTTTACTTTAAAAATATCAGAAATTCTTATACAAGTAATTTTAGAGCTTGATGTGTGTTTACATTCTGCATACATTAAAATTAGGCTTCATTGTAGAAATATTCAAAGTTTGATGCTCATGTAAACTGAAAAATATTGTAATTGCATTAGCGCAGAATATAGATACCCAGAAATTACGCAAAAATAAAGCAGTTTTAGGACGAACGCAAAACAAAATATAAATTTAAAAGAACTTTAATTTACGTGATCTTTTCATATTATATGGGTGTAATTATTATTTTAATTTTTATTTAAAAAACTACCTAACATCTTTTGCCGAAATGTTTTTTAGATATTTTATGGGATAATTTGAATATTTCCCAAAATTTTCGAAGCAATTTGCGATATTTAAATTCGCTTAAAAAATGTTTAAAAATTAGGTTCTATAGTGTTCAATGTATTTCATTTGTTCTACTCGGGTTCCATCCAAAACTAATTGGGTGATATTATTCATTCCCATACATCCCACAGACTGTCTCAGGTAACATGCTAAAATTTGATTTTGCTGAAGTCAATTTTATGGCAGTTATCATATAACCGGACAGACAGACAGACAGAATGAACAAATAAACACTTTTCAACTTAGTTATAAAGTATTAATAAAATGTGTAACACTTCGAGAAATATGAAACTTCTTGAAGTAAAATAGATGATCCAACACTTCGATATATGTGATCGTGATGTCTTAATAATACTATCCACTAATTTAAAATGAATTGAATGTATATAATTTCTGTGTTCCCTAAAAATCAAATGCGATTCGAACAAATCATAATAGAGCCAACTTTTATTTGTAATAGTTCAATTCAATCTTGATTTACACAACTTAGACATGCATCATTGGAATTATATTTGTCTAGTATACTTTGGTATTCATCATATAAAATATATGAATTAAACCTTACCTTTGTCATGTCAACAAGACCAAGAATAAATAGGACGTCATTTATTACATTAACGATCATCTCTTGAATGTGTATATGCCTTAGAAGATGCTTGTTAAAAATAATATGATTTTTTATATATATATACATGGAGTTCAAATGCATTACCTTTTTTGCATGAAATTTCTTATTCATAAAAATATCACAAGAGATATATCATTATGTATGCTAGAAGAAAATTGGAGGAAACACTTGAGGTGGCTATCAACGTTTTTCAAGATTATGCTTGAATAGAGACATTGTTTGGAACTTTGCCAAATAATCTGGAATCAAAAAAACTGAGGACTCGAAAGATTTATTTATTTGAAGAAGAATGTTGATGACTGGACTTGACTCTTGAAAACTATTTGAGTATATATAACAATATATTGTTATATTTGGAATGCAAATGACTTACATTTATTTTTATGTGTATTTTATTCTTCGTGAATGTATATTTGCTTTATTTTTACGTGTATAACGTATTTACCGTGCTTAGTTATGCTTTTGTAAAGTATTATTTTTAATAATTATCTTTATTGACTTACAGTCTGGAGAAAAATATTAAATATATATATATATATATATATATATATATATATATATATATATAAATAA
Source organism: Amaurobius ferox (assembly GCA_951213105.1). NCBI lineage: Eukaryota > Metazoa > Arthropoda > Arachnida > Araneae > Amaurobiidae > Amaurobius > Amaurobius ferox. Next base: position 35,178,319 of record OX578146.1, on the reverse strand, counting down.
TTATATATACATACATATATGAATACATATATATATGTAATTTTTTGTAGTTACAGTGTACTCCTAAATACTTTCAATGAACATTAAACATGACCATATTTGAATGCAACTCTGTAATACCACATTTTAAAAATATTTAATTACAAATGCACTTCCTACGGTAATGCGCGAATTAAAGCATTTAGGTTAAGCATTGAAGGCATTTAGTTTAAGATAAATTTTATGTGAAACTAAAATTTCAATCTGTGACTTAAAAAATCAATAAAATTGCCTTTTTAGTACTTAGTATTGCCTCCTTGGGCTTTCAAATTAGCTTCAATAAGATTTGGATTAGAGTCAATATAATTTTGGCAATCGTTTCGTGTATTATTGGCTCATTCTTTTAGAAGCGTAATCAAAGGTGATTTATAGAATTTTGGAATGCCAAAGTAATCTTAAACACGTTTTTTAAGAAGAAACCTTGTGGGTTCTATCGGATTCAGGTGCAGTGATTACGGACACAAAGTCGATCCGGTGGTCGAGCGGTCAGGGGCATGCGTTTCCGTCTGTTGGATTGCCGGGTTGAGGGTTCGAATCCCGCCAGCGGGAATGGATGTTGTCATTTCGAAGCCACGTCAGACTTCCATCCTTCGGGGTGCTACTATAAAAGTGAAGCTGCAAATATCCTCTCCTTAGCCATGGGACACCCTGGGGGATCTTGTGGACGTGGTGCGTAGGCGTTCCTTCACCACGGGGGAATCAGTACACACACGGACACAAAAACTAGGAACGTCCAAACGGTTACCTTACACCTTTCTGGTAGGTCGGACGGTCTGGGTCTCAACAACAACAACAACAACAACAAAGACTAGGAACCTATATAACACAAATTAATCTTGGATTCACTCAGTAGCTACTTTTGTGATATGATCGTCAGCAGGTTGATGCATAAAGTCGTATGCTGCTATTTTTACCAGTCCTAAAAATAAAATTATCCAATGCGTTTGTGTATGTAGTTCCTGCCATTTAGACGCATCATTTCTGGTCTAAACGCATTAATTATTTCATTTTACGAAGTTCCCTCTTCCAAATTTCAATCTGGGTTTCACATACTTGATAATCTGTTTGGCTGGTTTGTTCCAAGTCAACATATATCCATCACTTCCAATAGGGACATATTCTGTCTAGTTTGAAAACATTCCACACCTCCAATCATTAGCAGTTCAAGGCTAATAGTTTATTGCAAAATTCAGTCATAGAGTCATATGGCGTTTAGGTAGTGTAGTTTTTTACAACTTATTTGCTATTATACTGTTTTATGCTTAGCATCTCCGAACTGCTGATACAGGAAGTCTTTGTTGACTCCTTGGTTCTTTTTTAATACGATTTTTATAATCCACAGCTGTAGCAACTTTTTTGCTTAATATTTACCATATATCATATCGTTTATTATACGAATTTAAGGTATGCTTCCGCCCACTCTTTGACTCCTCTGATTTGGAAGATAATAAATGTTTACACTATATATCGTTGATTTTCCGACAGAAACGTTTTTAACCTAGTTTAAGAAGGGTTAATAAACGTTCCGGTTTACTTATGTCAATCGGACGCAAGATCTTGAACTTGGTCCTAGCAATCACCTTCTGTTGTAGCTGCGTTTTTAACAACTTTCTCATTATTACGCAAGTGTAATTTTTCTTTTATATTTCGTCGCTTTGCCAAAATCCTCACAATATGCCCATCTTGATTAACGAGTTTTTCACTGTATTTTTCGGAAATGGAAAAACATTCGAAGAATTTTGGCGGTACTGTAAATAATAAATTATATCTTTGAAATTCGAAACCTTCATTTATTTAATCATTTTACTCTTCTATCATAATTATTTACAATGAGATAAAATCTTAACACATTAAATAATTATGACAACTGTATTAATTTTAACAATTACGTTTTTTATGTAAAGCGGTTTAATTACTGAATCATGTTTATTTTAACTACAATAATGTAAATTATTTTGCAAAAGTATAGGATTAAATTTTTATTTTTAGAGTTTCTGTTACATTGTTATAGTTTAGTAGATAATAACTGCATGAATAATTTTAAAATAATTTATTTATGCAGTTATAATTTAGTAATTGTATAGTGAACAACATTTGTAAATTACAATTATAACTCATACGCACATCTAATATGTTTTATTATCGTGTTCTCATTGCAGATACAAGTGCCTTTAACCCAGATACACGCTTTTCATAGGATATCAGATACTTGCAATGGTTATAAATAAACTTGCTATGTGCCAACCTTTTTTATCTGTGTTGGACCAATACGGGTTAAAAAATATAGAAAAGTAAAGCGACAAAAGAAATGAAACTATCGAATTTCGAATATAATTTATTATTTACACTACAGCTAAAATTCTAACAAAAAATTTCAGTATTACAATTGAACAAGGCTTCAAAATCCATAAAAACTCAGTTCAGAATGCACGTCAATGTAATTGTAGAGATCATACTTATACTGTATATGTTCCCAAAGCTGAATTTGTTCAGGGTGAAACGCAATTTATTGGTCTCCATATTTGTTCGCAAATTTAATGCACATAGAAAATTTGCTTGATACCATTGCTTGCTTAGGAAATAGCTCTCTGAAGAGAGATGGTTCACGGGTGTTGGTAGCTGCAGTGTGAGTGCTATCGTAAATTGGTAAAAGTCTATTTTATGGGACTTATGTAAGTATATAATACGTTTCCGACGAATAAACTAATGACTTACGATGACCACTTTATTCTTGCAATGATCATTGTTGCAAACGTGCAGTATTATCCCTCATTAAATTATTTTCTTTTGAGAACCCAATTGTACAGATTTTACTATGGCGAGTCTCTAGTGTTTTCATGATGCTGAAGTCCGGAGAAGGCTTTCTAAATTTGGCGATTTATCGACAATTTGGCGACATTTGACAACTTTTCGGAAATTTTAGAAAAATCGGGATATAACCAGTATTCTATGAGATGTGGAAATTTCTAGTAGTTTTTACAGATAGTGTATAAATGGAATCATCATTCAGTCTGAGAGCAGTTGGCATGATACGTGCTGAATTGAACTGTGATTTTTATTAATATTTTGAGATTAGTAGTCTCTGTTTTGTTAAATTAGTGAAGCATTTAAGTCTTAGTTTTGCTATATATTGTTCCTATTTAAGCTGTGGTTGTGAATAAACGTGTTAGTTATCCAGAAATTTGGACTCATTATTATATCCTGTGTGCACATCCACGATTTCAGAGACTACGTCATAGCAGTATACATTTCGCTTGTTTGTAAATATGAATTTTTAAGACTGGTGTTATTGAAAAAATGCGATTTTTCTTTTTTTCTCTGGCAAAAAAAGAAAACACAATGAATGCACTGTCAATTGAATTTTAACGCTTTGTATGAATTTATTTATAAAGTAATCTCAACAGATACCATTTTACGATGCTTGAATAAAACTGAAGATAACACTTGAGACGACCATCAAAACTCTATGTGTGGATCTTGAATAGAGATACAGTTTGGAACGTTTTCAAAGAATATTTTGAAATGAATTCGAGATTCAAATAATTTATTTAAAAAATAATGCAGTACTTTTGACGCTAGAAACCGATTAGAATATATATATGTGACATATTAAAGGTAACTTATTCTGTTTTATTTTAAGGTGTTTTCGATACACACGTTTCAAACTTCGTTGTTTAAAAATTTACATCACTGATTTCAGTAATTATAGAATTATACAAATTGAATATTTTTTTTTTTCATTACCAGAAATTTACTTTTGCCTTTTAATTCAAAAAAATTACTTTCAGCGCCATTATAATTTATTTTAAAATGTGATTAGAATTACAACAATTTTAACGCTCATTTGCTATTCGGTACTAGATATGCTATAAATCCTTAAAACTTCTGAGACTACATTTATTCTAGTTTACAATATTCGAAATCTTTATAAAGTTTCGCAACATATTTATGTTCGAGCAGGAAAACTGGAACGTTTAGAATTTCATTAAAGAAAAAAAATCTGATTTCCAACTTTGTTATCCAGAGCCAACGGCTCTACCGTGCTGAAAACACCGGTTCCTGTTAGATCACCGAAGTTAAGCAGCATCGGGCGCGGATAGTACTTGGGTGGGTGACCACCTGGGAACACCGTGTGCTGTTGTCTCATTTAAGTCGACTTGGTGGCCGTACGGTCAAGGTGAGCGTTTCCAGCGATAGATCGGCCGCCATGTTGTGGGTTCGAGTCCCACGTAAGACATGGATGTTGTGTGTGCAGTGTGTTTCGCCCCCCTCTGGGGCAACGTCCTAGAACGGCAAAATGGTTCACGATTTCGGTCGCACATAGAGCAAACGACGTAAGTCGACGTAGAGTCTAGTGCCTTTCCATTGGAAAAAAAAAACTTTGTTATCCAAAATTTAAGATTTTTAGCATTTATTTTTATATAATTCCAAATGATGCAGAATTACTGTCTCAATTTTCTTCAATTACCTGCAGAATTTCTGCTCAAATTCTTTTACACTCTGATTCAGTTTCCTTCAGATTTTATGCATGTATTTTATCCCTGGAATAAATAAAGACACCCGACAATGATTAAGCTGCTCGGCCGCTTTTCACCTCATTAGAGATGCTTTTCCAAAGTTTTAGAGGTGACATATGTAGTTTTTATGGGTAATATGCCAGTTTCTAGTTCAAATAGATTGATGGGATATGTTGATCAGACAGTGGATATGTGGCGTTGCACTTTATATAAAGTCTTACCATAATCTACGAACAGTCTGATCGTTTTTATATTGAAAAAGCTCTTATTTTACATTAACTCTGATATTCCTCCAATGGTATTATTTATAGCGATAAGTTATTGCAGCAATACTGTGTTGATGCTCTTCAGCATGCATACAGGCAGTTGTTGAGTGCCCGCCGGCACTCAACAACATGCCCGCCGGCTATTCGCTAGGTGGCAAGGTCATGGGTAAGCATAGACCCCAAAAATTCCTAAAGTTGACGAGATAGAAGCGAAATTGAAACTGTTTGCCCTATTTATACGTATATATCTGCGGTATAGACCGGCACATATTGATGCATACAACGATATAAATATAGTTGCATATTTTAATAGTATAGATAAGGAAGATGGCACTGAGATCGAGTGATCCTTGCGTATATTTTAACAAATTTTATAACATATACGAAATTGGGAGGGGGCAAAATTTATTAAATAATTTTTAATGCTACACCTGAAATAAAAACCAATGGCATTGTGCATTAGTGTAGTAATTTCATACTGTGCACTGGTTATATTATGTTTACTGACGCAGAATTTCGACAATAAACCCCTCTTTTTCCTAGAATATTTAAGAAATGATAAATTACAGAGAGGGAATGCATTTTTATTTTAAAAAGAAAGCTGCCAGATTTGTAGTGAGTATTTTAGAAATTTTCTAAGTTTATTAAGAGGGAGATTACAGCTTTGGCCTTTTCAATCAGAGTCTGATTTTCAGAAAATTACTCACGAAAAATATATTTAATTAATATTAAAATACATTAAATGAAAATAAAACAAGCTTCAGAAACAAATCCTAATTCCTTTGACACATTCCTACTGTGAGACCAGATATGAGAAAGATTTAGTGAGACAGTTTTATGTTTGTATTTATGATGTCTGTAATGCTTAACAATAGCATCAGACTTAAGGACACCTGTTTATGGCACCCTGACGCGAAAGGTCAAAGTAGACAATAAACCTAGGAGGACAGGGTGAGGCCACGAGAGTGGTTAAAGATGTTAACCAATTATGGAAGATGTCTTGTCGCATTGCCCTGAGGTCGACCAATCGTAGCGTAAGGGGCGTTACAGACCGCAAGGAAAATATACGGCAACCAATAGATGATATTCAGAACTTCTACGAGAGAGGAAATATGCAACTGCTACACGAGAATTCACATGAAAAGCAGACGATAACTTTTACAACAGAATTCACGACGACTGGTACGTAAGAATGGAGGCAAAGGAGAACGACAATATCCTGATATACAGTTGTTCCAGAAGTATTCAAAGACAGACTTGAAGATATGTGATCATATCAATACTTGTTGTTGTTGAGACCCAGACCGTCCGACCTACCAGAAAGGTGTAAGGTAACTGTTTGGACGGCCGGGAAGTGCCACCCAACTTAGACCGGAACCCAGTGAGGGAGGCATCCACAGGGACCGCACCATCCCTCCCCTACCACCAACCTCTCGGGAGGACTTACGGACCCACATGTTTAACGTGATCGTACTCTGCATGAACACGGCGGCAGTTGTCGCAGCGTGCAAATCCAGCTCGCAAACCACCGGGCTACCGCGCCCGAAATGTGCCATTAGCACGCGGTGTTCCCAGGTGGTCACCCACCCAAGTACTAACCACATCCGATGCTGCCTGACTTCGGTGATCTAACGATAACCGGTGTTTTCAGCACGGTACAGCCGTTGGCCCATATTAATACTTGTTGAAGGTCATCAATACATTTTAGACATTTTTGATTAACTGGTCTCACGTTTGCTCTCTCCGCCGCAATTAATATGAATAATTGGTGTAATTAATTTATTAAGTAATCTATGCTGTTAATAAATGATTTTATTTTGAAGTTAAGATATTGCGATTAATTATGGTATTATGTTAATGTTTTCTATTCCAGGAACTGGCACTGAAGATTAGTAAGGTGGGTTAACGTGGTATTTCATGTTACAACGCAATACATTTAATTAAATTCAATGAACTTCAACTTTACTAGTTTTGTGTACCACACCTAATGTATGTGAAAAACGAGAACTGTGAGATTAAATAGTGTGGAAATCTTTGTATTCTGTTATGCTTTTGGTTAGCAGTCACCGGCTTAAGTTAGGAACCTTAAGTTCGAAAATAATAATAAAAGAATACTACATTTTAGTTTATATTAAAATATATGAAACGACAATAAAGCAAGCTTCAAAAACAGATTTTAATTCCTGTGTTATAATCCTGCCGTATATAAAAAACGAGAATTGAGAAATTAAATAGTGCGGAAATCTTTGTATTTTTTTATGCTTTTGGACTGGAGTCAAGAACAAAAGTTAGGAAACTCAAGTCTGAAAATAAATTCGTGTGCAGAAAATTATAAGCCCTGTGGCAAGAGATAAATTAAGAAAAATATAGATGTATAATGAAAAAGGGTGAAAAGAACATTTTACGGAATACTAAAAATCGTGTAATTTTTGGAAAGGATATATCTGGGTGGGGATTTGAATTGGAATTATAGACGGTTACTTATGATTTGAGCACTGTATTGCACCGGTGATATGTACTTCCCCAACAGGTATATAGTATAAAATATAAGTATTGTGACGGGGTTGAAAATTTGAATTCGAACTTTCGACGAAAAGTACGTTCCAAGTAATCTTGGATTCGAATCAAAATTTTCGAGGTGATGTCTGTGTATAAATGTGTGTTCTGCGTGTATGTATATATGGGTGAGTGCGTGTTTTGTGTGTGTATGTCTGTCTCTATATGTGGTTATATATTTTTGTGTGAGTCTGTAGATGCGATATCTCACGAACAAATGGAGCGTTTCGAACGTAAAATGGCATGATTATTAGAATCGGTAAATACTGGAAACTTCTTTGATTTTAAACGCAATCGAATATCCGGAAGACTCCCGAATTTTCGAGTGAAATTTTGAAAAAAAAACATTAAGAAATCAGACCCTTTAATAATGTTCGTAAATTATTATTTGTGAAGTAATTTTTCATTAGAAAACAAATGACATAAGTATTAGTACAATAACATGAACCGTTCTCGATATATCGCCCGTTTTTAAAATATTTTTAACAAACAATTATATAAAAAATATTAACTATCATTAAATAGGCTCTCAATATTATCAGACAAAATTATTCGTGAGAAGAAGTGTTTGTGTAATAGTTCTGTATTTCGACGCCCACCAATTTACCAATAGTATTTTATTTATATGTGCAAAGAAACTTCTCTCCTTCTGTCTGTTCCGCTTGACAATAAATTTGGCAATTAATTTGATGAGTAAGTAATTTGGCGACTAATTTGATGAACTATCATTCACTGGGTAACTGTTCAATAGCGCCAAACTGTCGAAAATATCGCCTAAAATTTTAAATGTCACTAAATTATCGAAAATGATGACAGTGATGAATTATATAATTTTTTAATATATGGACCATGTTGTGTTTTCCGAATGCTATCATTATTGATAATTTGCCAAGTAAGATTTGCTCGAAATATAAGTTAATTGGTTACTTCGATGTAGGTTTACTTGTTGCCACCTAGAGAAATACTAAAAATAGAACAATTCAACGTTAAAAATATTGTGACATGGATATTGTACATCTTTATTTTTTGCTGTGGCGGGGCTAAAGTGGTATTAATAGATGTTATAATTATTATGCGCTAACAATGTGCATTTAAAGCTTTTAAGTACTTTAGATTGAGTTAAATCAGTTACATATATTAAAATGTATATATCGATTATTTTCAACCATGTCTTTTGTAAATTGAAAAGCACAGCTAGCGAGAACATTTTATGAAATATTATTTTATTTTTAAATTATTCGCAACAAATTAATATAACTTCAAGGAATTGTCATTGGAGCTTTAATTCGTATTTTGTACGTTTTAATTTAGTGCAAAATTTCATTTTGCATATCAGTAATTAAAAATAAATATTGAAAGTGAAATAAATTATTGATAGAACATCATATCTTTAATGTTTCATTTCTTCAGCTGTTCCTGTCTTCCGTGTATGGATAAGAAATTAATTTCCATGTCGAAGATTAAATTAATTTGTTTAAAGATGGGGTATAGTGGTTTTCAGAATAAGTGGATTTTTATTTTTAACTTTACTCTTCCATTTTTGCTTAGAGGAATTAATTCTTCTTGAAGGGATGGTTTACAGCTTATTCGATTAATGTTTTAATAAATTTAGATCGGAATTGAGAAATAAAACGAAATACTGTAATTGATTGAACAATATAAGGTTTTAAACATTCACACGACAATCTTTAATATGTTGTACCAATTGCATTGGATTATAAACTAAATATAATTTCCAGTAACCTGCCTATATTCACCCCATATCGGTAGCCAATAAATAATTTTAAACAAAATATAATTTTGTCCATATTATTTTATTCTAAAAGGAAAGACAAAACTTTTACGATAGCTTAAACCGTTCTTGAAATATTGCACTTTATCAGATATATTTATCAAAAATATTACATAAAATTAAAAAAATGTATTAACTGCCGGGAAATATGTTCACTTTTCATACACTAAGCGACAAATGTGTTAACACCCTTCTCGCTGATCTAGTGCGTTTCATTCACGGGAGAAGATATTTGTTGTTGTTGTTGAGACCCAGACCGTCCGACTCACCAGAAAGGTGTAAGGTAACTGTTTGGACGCCCGGGAAGTGCCACCCAATTTAGACCGGAACCCAGTGGGGGAGGCATCCACAGGGACCGTACCCTCCTTCTCCTACCACCAACCTCTCGAAAGGACTTACGGATCCACATATTTAACGTGATCGTACTCCACAGAGAAGATATTTGTGAATTAGATTTTACTTTCCTTATATACATAATGTATAAGGAAAGTATTGTGAAGGGGTCGAAAATTCGAATTCGAGTTTTCGACGGGAGAGTACGTTTCAAGCATCCCTGATAACGAATGGAACATTTTTAAGGTGATGTGTGTGTGTGTGTGATTCTGTGAAGACGATAACTGACGAACGAATGGAGCGATTCGAATGAAATTTGGTACAAAAATCACAATCTATGAATACTGGAAGCCAATTATTTTAAAACACAATCGAATGTTCAGAAACTCCTAAATTTTCGAGTGAAATTTTGAAAAAATAATATTTGAAATATTAAAAAGTAATAAAAAAAGAAAAAAAAGTTTAAACTTACGCACATAGATAAAAAACAGTTACGCAAATTAAAACTTTAAAGTTACGCAAATAGATATTTCTTATGTAATTTTTCTTTAGAAAATGATTGACATAAGCTTTAGAACGCTAGCATGAACCGTTCTCGAGATATTGCACATTTTTCAAATAAATTTATCAAAAAATCCAATAAATTAATAAAAAATATATTAATTGTTGAGAAACATGTTTACTTTTCGTATGTAATATGCGATAAGTTTGGTGACATCATTTTCACGGATCCTCGTTCCATTCGCGAGAAAAGATACTTTGAGTGATACTTTCGTATTTGAACTCCGATAGTCATTTATCTTCTGTAAGAATAACTTATTTCTCCATCCAAAATGCTTGGCGAGATTTTGGCTACAAATTTATAGGAATGTCGCCAACTTAGCGACATTTTTCAATGTTGCTAAATTAACGAAGATCTCGCCAAAAGGATAAATATGACGCTAAATCAATGAAAATGACGACTAATTGAAGAAAATTCAATATCTTGGAAAGTGTAAAAGTATCTACTATAAGAATAACATTTTTTTAATTGTAAAAGTAGTAAATTCTTTTATTATATTAAGAAAGTCATGTGTTGCCCACATCAGATTTTTTTTTTACGACCAACTAATTTATATATAAGAAGAGCTATTCTCTCCGTCTGTGTGTAACGCTTGGCGATAAATTTGGCTAACTTGTCGACTCATTTTGTGGAACATCGCCAAATTGGCGATATGTATCCTGTTTTAGATGAAAAATACAGACAAAATTTTGAAAATGGGGTCAAATTTATTAATTCATTATTAAAATATTTTAATATATTGGCTATATTTTTATTCCGAATGCTATCAATAATAATAACTGCCAATTTAGTGTTGCAGAGAATATAAGTTAATTGCCGACTTCGAAATTGTTTAACATGCTGTCATCCGAAAAATAGTAGATGTACAATTCATTGTTAAAACATTGGAACGTGCATATTATACATATTTTTTTTCACTGTGAAGGCAGCAAATGAATTGCAATGCATAGGGAAAGTCCCATACTGTCCACACCAGACTTTTTCTCTATATTACCCCCTTCTCCCACACACGCATTCACTCACAGAGTCTGTCAGTTAGTTCAGTGCATATTATATAAATACTTAGCAACTCCCAACGGGTTCTTGTTCCATTTTAAATATTTTAAAAATTGTTTTAGTTTTTTTTTTCTAATTGTTCCAGTTTTTAAAATCATTACACCTACAAAATCAATTTTTGCCTATTACTATATGATCTGCAGTTAAAATCGATTTGAGTCAGAAATCATAATTGAGAAATGCATTCACTTCTTATAGCAATCATCTCAATTAGTTATAAAACACAGATAGCCGGAATTAAGAAGTTTTCTCTCATAGAAAAGAAAAATGAAATTACATAATGCAAGGCGAAACTCAATGCGTTTTAATTGTTGAGGTAACATAAGGTCTGGATTGATACCTCTAGATACTTAACATCAACATACTTCTACATAATTCTACATAACTTCTACACACTTCTACGTGCCCGGGAGCGGTAGCCTAGTGGTTTTTCGCCCGGGAATTGTACTCGGTAGGCCCTGGTTCCATTTCCTCCGCTGCCAAAACTGCCGCCGTATTTATGCAGAGTACTATCACGTTAAACATGTGGGACCGTAAGTCCTTCCGAGAGTCTGGTGCTAGGGGTAGAAGGGTACGGTCCCTGTGGATGCCTCCCCCCCTGGATTCCCGTCTAAATTGGGTGGCTCTCCCCAGCCGTCCAAACGGTTACCTTGCACCTTTCTGGTAGGTCGGACGGTCTGGGTCTCAACACCGCTTTTTACGGCCCCAGTCATTCAAGCAGCTGCTATAAACCCTAGGGCCAGTCGAGTGGTCTGAATTTTCAACACTTCTACTTCCGTTCTACATTCTTCTATATACATCCGTTACTTCTACATAACCAATTTTGACTACTACTATGTGATTTGCAGTTAAAATCGAATTTGGTCAGAAATCATATTGAGAAATGCATAGTCTTATAGCAATTACCTCAATTAGTTATTAAACATGAACAGCCGGAAATAAATTAACTCTTAAGGAGATGTATCTCTTTGAAAGTAAATTACATTATATATTGCTAAGTGGAAATAAATGCTTTTTAATTATTGAGGAAGCCTAAGTTCGTTCTGGATTGGTACTTCTATATACTCATCGTCTACGTACTTCTACATATTTCTACACACTTCTATTTCCGTTCTACATACTTCCACTTCCGTATTTCTACACACTTCAACTTCCATCACTTCTGCATACTCAATTTTGCCTATTACTACATGATCTGCACTCAAAATCGAATTGGGTCAGAAATCATAATTGAGAAATACATTCTCTTCTTATAGCAATTATCACAGTTATAAAAATTGATTGGCCGGAAATAAATTTGCCTCCTAGGAAGATGTCTTTATTTGAAAGAAAATGGAATTATATATAGCTAGGTGGAAAGAAATGCGTTTTAACTGTTCAGAAACTTAAGTTCTGGATTGGCAATGAGCAATTAAGAATATAAAAAAAAATACTCATTGATGTGAAAATAGAAAATTTCGTATTATACAATAAAATATCCTTTGTTTGTTTCAACACTGCTCAGAGTCTGAAATAAAAATACGTCATTAGTAACAGCATAAGCACAGGATTAAAATATCATTCGGCTTAGAGCGCAAATGGCAACCTACTCCAGGTTAAAATAGAGCGAATAGACAGTCCTAAGTAAGATATTATTTTTCAATTTATTTCATATTCATCTAAATTCTGATTTTTTAATAATCAATTCCATTTTTCACAGTTCACATTTATTTTTTTTTCTATTTTCCGTTTAAAAATCATTTCCTTCTTGGGCCACATGAAGCTACTACTTACTCGCATGCGTTTTCTTGCCTATGGTGGCTGCGGTTGAATTTTCTTAAAATAAACAGTGATGGTGTTCTTTGGATACGTAACTAATTTCATTTTTTCCCCATTTTATTCCCCTTCTGGTGAAGGATGAAATGGAGGAACATTACTTACAGATCCACCATAAGCCCATACGGTGGCAGTCTTTTTTTTAAAATACACAATGGTGGTGTTTTCTGTCTGCGTAACTAGTTTAGTTTTACCCCCCATTACATGTCCCCTCTGGTCAAGGATAAAATAATGGGTACGGAAATTACTTACAGATCGTCCATAAGCCTCTCTCCCCTGGTGATCCAGAAGGGTGATATTTTGCATACTTCTAGTATGGACAGAACATAACTTGGCCGGAATTTAAAATTATTTCCCAAAGCGAATTAAAAAAAGGAACATAATTTTTTAACCTCCAGAAGCTCGTCGGGGATCCAGAAGGCCGACACTTTGCATACGAATATAGTATAGTCTAGGAGATGGAACCTAACTGAGCTAATTTACGACTAAGATACGGCTATTCCTACGCCTATTCCAACCATATATTGTTAAAAAAAAATTGATGTGGGCAACACATGACTTCCCTTATATAATGCAATGAATGTACTACTTTTACAGTAAAAAAAATTGGTTTTTCTTCTAGTAGATACTTATATACTTTCCAAGATATTGAATTGTCGCCAATCAGTTGTCATTTTCTTTGATTTAACGTCGTTTTCATCCACTTGGTGAGATTTTCGTTAATTAGGCTACATTTTAAAAAGTCGTCAAATTGGCGACATTGCGCCAAATTTGTCGCCAAAATCTCGCCAAGTGTTATGGACGGAGAAATAAGTTATTCTTATAGCATATAAATGATTATTGGCGTTCAAATCCAAAAGTGTTACTCAAAGCACCTTTTCACATGAATGGAACGAGCTAGATCCACGAGAATTATGTCACCCAATATATTGTATGGTATTACATATTAAAAGTAAATGTCTTTCTCAACAGTTAATGTATTTTATTTAATTTATGGGATTTTTTTATAAATTTACTTTAAAATTGGGCAATATCTCGTGAACGGTTCGTGTTAGCGATCTGAAGTTTATGTCAATCGTAAGGGAAAATTACATAAGAAATATCTATTTGCGTAACTTTATTAAAGCTATTGATTTTTTGAAGATTTTTTAAAATTTCACTCGAAAATTTAGGAAGGTTCTGAACATCCGATTACGTATAAAAACAATAGGTTTCCCGTATTCATGGATTGTGATTTTCGTACCAAATTTTATTCGAATCGCTCCATTTGTTCGTGAGATATCGTCTCCACAGATTCACTGACACACCCACACACCCACATACGTTTACACACACACACACACACACACACACACACACACACACACACACACACACACACACACACACATACACACACATACATCATTTCAAAAATGTTTGATTTGTGATCAGGGATGCTTGAAACGTGCTTTCCCGTCGAAAACTCGAATTCGAATTTTCGATCCCGTGACAATACTTTCCTTTATATTATGTATATATGGAACGTAATTAGCATTTAAATAAATTAACTTAATTATTAAGAGTGCCTTTGTCAGGCTTAAATACGTTTATTAATTTGATCTATTTTGTCAGATTTTATATAAATATTAAATAACTACACCATTTCAAAAAACACTCCACACAAAGTTTACTCTATAAAATGTATTAATTTAATCTCTACTCACTACATTTATTTAATTTTGTTTGAAAATTTCTATATTTTTATTACAATCAAAATATTTTTTCATATATATATTTTAATATAACCTACACTTATTTTAACATAACTGAGGAATTCCGTATCACACGTTTTGTTTTATTAATTAAAGAACATATTTGAAATAATTGTCATTACCATTTTTACTTTCCTTATATACATAAGGTATAAGGAAAGTATTGCGACGGGGTCGAAAATTCGAATTCGAGTTTTCGACGGGAGAGCACGTTTCAAGCATCCCTGTTTACGAATCGAACATTTTAAAAGTGATGTATATGTGTATGTGAAAGCACGTGTATGTGTGTGTGTGTGTTTGTGTCAGTGAGTCTGTGGAGACGATAACTGACGAACGAATGGCCCGATTCGAAGGAAATTTGGTACAAAAATTACAATCCGTAAACACTGGAAGCCTATTGTTTTCGTACGCAATCGAATGTTCCGAACCCCCCTAAATTTTCGAGTGAAATTTTGAAAAATCCTTCAAAAAATCAAAACCTACCTCTAATAAAGTTACGCAAATAGACATTTCTTATCTAATTTTTCTTTTGAAAACGATTGATATGAATTTTAGAACGCTAACATGAACCATTCTCGAGATATTGCACATTTTTCAAAAAAATTATCAAAATATCATATTAAATAAAAAAAATATTTACTATTGAGAAACATGTTCACTTTTCCTATGTAATACCATGCGATAAATATGTTGACATCATTTTCGTGGATCTAGTTCGTTCCATTCATTGAAAGATACTTTGTGTAATGCTTTTGTATTTAAACGCCAATAGTCATTTATGTGCTGTAAGAATAACTTATTTCCTCATCCATAACGCTTGGCGAGATTTTGGCGACGAATTTGGTGGAATGTCGCCAACATGGCGACTTTTTTAAATGTTGCTAAATTAACGAAAAACTCGCCAAATGTATAAAATTGACGGTAAATCAATGAAAATGACGACTCATTGATGAAAATTCAAATTCTTGGAACAAATATATCTACTATTAACCTATTTTTTTTTGTTTACTGTAAAAGTAGTACATTCATTGCATTAAAGGAATGTCATGTCCTGCCCACATCAGATTTTTTTTTAAGATACATACCATGACACTATCTAAACAATATTTAGTGAAAGTTTCTCCTACAATTCCTATAATATGATTTTATTATAAAGAATCCAACATAAATTAATGAGGTATTTATTTTTATATCTATCTATTCCTTAAAAATAAGCACACATTGTAATATACTTGTCACAATGAGATCGTGATATGCTTTCTTTTGTATTATTTTACAAATATGAAATTGATATGCATTGTAGTTCTTCGTTAGGGTTTCATTTATTGTTCAAAAATAGAAAACGTATCATTATATATGCTTGAACAAAAGTCAAAGAGGCACTTCGAGGACTGTCGATATTATTTTCATTACTTTTCGATAAAGAAAAAGTTGGACGAAGGCCAAAGAAGTCGAAACAGAAAGACATTTGAGAATGAGGAATATTTATTTGAAAAGTTGTATAGCTGATTAATATGCCCATGTGGAATTAATTGAGATGTAATAATTTATTCATTGAATTGAGAGAAATTGTATTTAACTTTCCCTATAATACATGTTGATGTATAGGGACAGTATTGAAATCGTGTCGAAAATCGCATCTCAAGTTTTCGACGGATATAAAGGTTTTGGGATCGCTAGAACACGAAAAAACTATTTTATAGTGTCGTATGTGTGTGTGTCTATGTGCGTGTCTGTACATCTCTCTCTCTTTCTGTGTGTGTGTGTACATACAGGGTCTCCAGTGCTATCGGTGCCTAATGGTTATTTTCTCAACCGTTAATCACAGAGATACACATCTAATTGCCAAAATATTTTAGATTTTGACATTTTTTACCTTAGAAAATCAATAAATGTATTTTTGAAAGAAATAAATATAAATATTATCCTCATACAATTTTATGCAAATTAAAGAAAATCATGCGTTTAAGACCAGCCCTTTTTGTGCTGGGAAATGGTCAAATCGATCCCTGATTGGTTGGTTACCTGGAGAAATTGTCAATATGTTCCCTGATTGGTTGTTTCCCTGAAACTGGACATTTTTATGCGTGGAAAAGCGACTTATGTCATATAATTTAATGCTTCATAACTCGGTGAATTTTGGTCGTAAAATGAATATTTTTTTATATTTCATGAAATTGTACGAGGATAAATTTTCCGAAATATACCTGGTAGGATCGGGGGATCGTATAAAAATTAATATTTCGTATTTCTTTCAGAAATGTATTTATTGATTTAAACTGTTTCTGAGATAATATATTTTAAAATTTAAAACATTTTTACAATTGGAATTATATCTCTGTGACTAACTATTAAAGAAGTAGCACTGGACACCCTGTATGAATATATATATATATATATATATATATATATATATATAAGATTCATATGAAAAAGAAGGGAAATGACCAAATGCAAGGCATAAAATGGTAGAGGGGGATGGCGACCCCTCTTTCCCGTTTAAAAGACTGCTTTTATGCCCGGGCAACACTCACGGTACCAATGCCATGCAGAAGCCATACTTCCGTAAATGTGTCAAATCAAAAACACTCGAAAAAGTGCAAAGAAAACAAATAGGAATCGACCAGGATCGCAAGGGAAAGAATGGAAATGCAGCAAATGCCCCTGTCGGTTAAGATGGAGTGCATCATATATAACAGAAGTCCACGCATGCGCTATTCGTTATTTTCACTTTCATCGTTCTATACCTCTGCCATATCCTTTAAGTAAGCATTTTCTCCCTTTTTTGTATTAAATAGGGAATTATAATAACATTTCAGGAAGCCAATTGGATAATTACGTTTTATTGCCTCCTTCATAATATTCCTATTATGCATGATGCAATCAGACTTGAAAGTATTAATGCGTTGATTTCTTTTGAGGTGACCAATGACGACATTTCTGAAAATGTTTTTGGTCAAATTGGACCTCCAATCAATAATGCGGTTGATTTTTATATTGAAATTGTTCCTCTTGTCATATAAGACGGTATAAGTACCATATCTACTGTCATGTTTTAGTGTGATATCTAGAAAATCAACACTATCTTCCTCCTTACTTATATTCTCAATCAATTCCAGTTCTTTTGGATAAAAAGTAAAATCAAATTGGGGTGTATTCTTATATTGCCCAATAAGGACATCGTCAACGAAACGAAAATATGGCATTTCATGTAATATATGAGTGCCATTTTCAAATTTACACAAGTATAGATCGGCGAGCAGGGATGAACATCCCCCTCCCATCGGAATACCCTTAACCTGTTGAAAATAGTTGGTGCCGTCAAATAAGATGTTTTCAAACAACACAATGCGAATCAAGTCCTCGTATTTTCTGAATGTAATATGCTCTTTTAAGTCATATATTTCATGTAGTTCCTTCAAAATTTCATATAGATTTTCCAGATTGATGTTGTTGAATAAATCACGGAAATCGTAACTTTTGAAACGTATATCCCTGCTATAAAATGGAAGTCGGTTGATGACATCGTAACTATTATTTATCATTACTGTTCCTTGTTTCTTGAGTATAATCATAACATTTTTAAGTATAGTTAAAAGTTTTTCATTTGCAATTGTTAAATAGGATCCACATCCCACTGTCACCGGCCGGAACTTGACTGGATTTTTATGAAGTTTGGTATGAGTACCAAATATGGAAAGTTAACTGCTTTAAGTTCGATAACAATGCTTTGATACAGAGTTTTAATTTTATTTACCAGACATGTTCCATTTTGTTGTAAAGGGGAGTACATTTGTTTATCAAGATAACTATTTTTTAAAGTATCAACGTAGTATTTTCTGCATGTGAAAGCGTAATTTGATACAACTTTATCCGTATAAGTTATAACATATTTATATTCATATTTATTGACTGCATTTTGAAGAGAAGGATAATACGTTTTTTTACACAATGTTTTGTAGTGGAGATTGAACATTTTGATAAGGTTGTATTGCCATTCTTTGAAGGCTTGAATTGGCATGCTGTATTTTACGGCGAGTTTATATGTAAATTTCTTCAAATCTTGTTCAAAGTCCTTTTTAATATTTGTGAAATCTTGTATACGAAATTTCGTACCAAGTTGAAGCATAGATTTTAACTTGTGATTATCCAATAGATCCAGGTTTCCAGTGATAATGTGCGCATGATGGGTATCAATATAAGGGCTGTTTTGACAATTACACTCTTCACTTTTATATACATTGATGTTTCTACTTATGCGGTTATAATTAAATATTTTTCTACCATTGGTTTGCACAAATTTATAAATCAGTTTTACTTCTATGTTAGGTATTGGTAAGAGATGTGCCAAGTTTTTTATATATGTCTTGATTGGTAAACCATCATAATTTTTATTTTTGTAGGTTGTAACAAAAGTCTCTGTTGTAGTAGTTTTCTTATGTGGAGAGGATTTCAATACTATGTTTAATGTACTGGCTTTTAGTTTAAGTAAATCCATCATAATAGCGTAGTTTGTACATGCATTTTCATTATTATTACCAGTTAGTTGTTTTTCGAGTTGATACACTTTCAAATAACACCAGATGCGTTGAATATAACGTTTTCTTATACTAAATATAAGATTTTTGATCCAGCCGGGGATCGGGGGATCGTATAAAAATTAATATTTCGTATTTCTTTCAGAAATGTATTTATTGATTAAACTGTTTCTGAGATAATATATTTTAAAATTTAAAACATTTATAATTGGAATTATATCTCTGTGACTAACTATTAAAGAAGTAGCACTGGACACCCTGTATGAATATATATATATATATATATATATATATATATATATATATATATATATATATATATTTATATGTAAAAATATATTTGTATATATATATATATATATATGTGTGTGTGTGTGTGTGTGTGTGTGTGTGTGTGTGTGTGTGTGTGTGTATGCATGTATGTTTGTGTCTGTGCAATGTATGTATCCACTTTATATCAAAAACTAATCGACCAAATTTCATTAAACTTTAAGGGTAAGTCTCTTGTGGGTAGGTAACTCGTGGGTAAGAGGTTGAATGTTCGCACTCAAATACGAGAATCTATATAATAAAAGGCAATGTCTGTGTGTGTGTCTGTGTGTCTGTCTTATACACTATACGTTTCGCGACCGCGCGTCGGAGAGCTACGAAATTTGGCAATCGGAGACCTGGGGGGGAGGGAAGGGGACACGTGAAAACCGATTTTTAAAATTTGAATTATTTTTTTTTGTTATTTAATGTTTTATGCGATTTCGACCGTTTTTTGACATTTTTGCCCTTTTTTCTCCACGATGCAGACGTTGTAGAAAAAAACAAATCACACCATCGGAAAGAGCAGAGAATTTCGAGTAAAAATATATCAATTTCAACTCTCAATTTCAATTTCTAATATTTTTTAAAGATTTTAAAACAAAAGTCACTTTTGGCTCAAAAAAACGATTTTTGGTTTTTAATTCTCGCATAGTGAAAAGTACTCACAATTTCGACTAATAATTTACATTTTTAGAAAGCTGAAATATCTGGCATTCTTACAAGTCTAATTTGGTCCAGAAATAATGAAAATTGCCTTCAGGATCGCAATTTTAAAGACGCCATGATTTTAAATTTGTCGGCTACCGGCTCAGTTCTTCAACGGCATTTTCCTCCCATCCGCAGTAGTTTCTTCCCCGTCTCCATGGAGACCGCGCTTTCGGTTTTAAAGCATAAGTGTTGTATACATCGGGCGAAATTATTATATTTATATGATATTTTAAATGGATATTTTAAATAATTTAAATAATTGAATTATGGTGGTTTGAATTGTGGTGATGTATTTGAAATTATTATATTTATGGATTGGTGGAACGATATGGATGATTTTTTGATTTTAAATGGATATTTTAATTTATGGATATTTTAATTTATAGATATTTTAAATGGATATTTTAATTTTATGGCTATTTTAAATGATAGAACGATGGAACGAGGATGGTGGAATTAAGAGCCTAGCATATGGTCATTATAAATTTAAATTAGCGCGCGGAAAGTTAGCGCGCGAGAATTGCACTCGGTAGGCCTGGGTTCGATTCCCGCCACTGATGCGGAGTACGATCACCTTAAACATATTGGTCGATAATTCCTTCCGAGAGGTTGGTGGCAGGGAAAGGAGGGTACGGTCTCTGTGGATGCCTCCCCCACTGGGTCCTGGTCCAAATTGGGTGAATAAAAAGAAAGTTATGGAGATTGTCGCGGAGGGCGCGGTAGCCCAGTGGTTGGCGCGCGGGAATTGCACTCGGTAGGCTCGGGTTCGATTGCCGCCACTGCCAAAACTGCTGCCATTTTCACGCGGAGTACGATCACGTTAAACATGTGGATCCGTAAGTCCTTCCGAGAGGTTGTTGGTAGAGGAAGGAGGGTACGGACCCTGTGGATGCCTCCCCTACTGGGTTCCGGTCTAAATTGGGTGAATAAAAAGAAGGTTATGGAGATTGTCGCGGAGGGCGCGGTAGCCCAGTGGTTAGCGCGTGGGATTTGCACTAGGTAGGTCCGGGTTCGATTCCCGCCATTGCCAAAACTGCCGCCGTGTTCAGGCGGAGTACGATCACGTTAAACATGCGGGACCGTAAGTCCTTCCGAGAGGTTGGTGGTAGGGGAAGGAGGGTACGGTCCCTGTGGATGCCTCCCCCACTGAGTTCCTGTCTAAATTGGGTGGCACTTCCTGGCCCTCCAAACAGTTACCTTACACTTTACTGGTAGGTCGCGCCAGCGAGTGTGCCACGGTTAGAATTTGCCACGGTCAGAATTTTCAAGGGTAGCGAACAGGCTGGTCGCCAAAGGCGGCTAGTATTTAAATAAATGTTTAAAATGAGTTCAGGTTCTTTTAACTCGTGCTTTCTCTTAAATCGAAAATCTTCAGAAATATATACTTTGTCATTGTTGAAATATATAGGAATTGTATGAATAAAATACTTGTTAATATACGAACATGATATATTTTTATGGTATATAATAAACGTTACAGTTGATAATCAAGATCGGTGTCACGTGTGCATTCAATAGATAAAATTAAGGACAGAACGTTTAAGAAAACGAAAGGTCTTTTATTTAACACATCCTATGCAATTCAAACCCCTTAAAAGTTATTCGTGACGTCATTCTAAGGAATATCATACTTGGCGTTTTCTAAAATTTGTATTAGTTTTTTCTTGTAATAATTTAATATTCGTAAGCATTTAAACTTCTTTTGTAATTTCCGTGCATATTTCTTGTATTATTTTTAGTTCATTTATCATTTTATATTTTATGCAAATTGGCTTTAAATTGGTCTCTATATACATAAACATTCTATGTTTTTACTATTCATGTAGCCACTGATAAAGGGCGTATATATGTCCAAAATAGCTCTGGCAATTTTTCATATATATTTTGTACGTCTTTTAGGATGTGTTAAATAAAAGACCTTTCGTTTTTTAAAACATTTTCTCCTTAATTTTATCTGTACCAGTTAATTTTGGTTCTTCGTTAAGATTTTATTTATTGCACTGAAGAGGGAAATGTATCATTATTTATGCATAAGCAAAACTCGAAGAGGCACTTTAGTGATTATCGATAATATTTTTTATTACTTTCCAATTAAGACAATGTTTGACTAAGGCCAAAAAATCAAAGCAGGAAGACATTTGAGAATGGGTAAATGTATATAAAAAGCAGTGTATCTCATTAGTACGCAGATAAGAAATTTATTCGGACATAATCCTTTATTTATCGAACTCACACATGCATAATACGTTCAACTTTTATTTTACATTATTTGAGTAGAAAGAAATTATGGACCTCAAAGATTTAAAATTGCAGGTTAAACAATTATTACGTAATACTTACGCTAGAAAATCTGGTGAAAAATTTTGAATACAAAATACCCGATTGAAAAATTTATGACTCCGCCCAAGTTTAACACTTTCTAAAATTAAAAACTGATATACATTTGAAATCGCTATAAGAACAATCGATTTTCCTTCCAAGAATATTTCAATTAATTGGAATTTTATTATCTACAATATAAATATTTTAAATGCATACATATATTAACAGTGAGATGAAAATATAAGAAATGCAAGAAATTTGAAAAGCAAAGTCCACTTTGACGGGAAAAGCTTGCAATTTCGTTCCAGTACTTCTACGGTAAAGCTTTGGTTGGCCAATAGAAAAATCAGTGGCTCGATTTTCGTTTAGGGCAGCAGGTTTTATTCAACTGCATCCAAACAGATCAACCCTATCTGTTAGCGGAAATATATCGGAGGTCTGAAAGTGACTCTAGTATATTGAGCGCCGATTTCTAACTGGAAGGCCAACAACCACGTAAAAAACTGACCTAGATAAAAATATTAGAATCAAGATACAAAAATAGCAGGCGCAAATCGGTCAGATTGTCAGGTGCACGCCAATTTGACATTGGAGGGTGGAGAATGTAGAGTTCACTTCGACTGTAAAAGCTTGCAATTTCATCCCAGTGGTGCAACAATACAGCACTGGCTGGCCAGGACGTAGATCCTAGGTTTGATTCCCCGTTGGGACAAGATTCTTTACAAAAGGATGTTTTTATAGAAATTCGAAATATTGCTCAAATTACAGTAGCATATATATATATTTTTTCACTTGATTTCAAAATGATTTCTAAACTGAATTAAAAATATTTTGAAACAAAATATTTGCTTGCAAAGCAGACCTCGAGGACGCTTACTTTCCTATTCTTCAAAGTCCTTTACTTCAAAGCACAAACTATTACTTCAAAACAATACTGGATGATTGATAACTAGGTGAACTTTTCTTCAGGGCGGATATGATGCATACCAAAAGTATGGAATTAATGATACCTTTAATTAATGATATCTGGAGTCATCTTGATCAAAAATGAAATGATGACAGTATAAGTTTTTGTTAGATTAATTTGGGCTGTGGAATATATTTATTATTATTGAATTTTCTAGAGGCAGATATAAAAATTTATCTTTTGCAATGAAATTTGTTACATGATCAAAATTAGCATATGCTAATATACTACCGTATTGGAAGCATTTCTGCAATTGAAGTCCTTGGTCTACGATAAATCGTTCAAGAATAATTTAGGTGCGCAATCTTTTTAAAATACCCTGTATATTCCTTTATTTCCCTTAATATTGCTAAAAATATCGTAATGCATTCCCATGAAATTAACATATATCTAACACATGTTCTACACACTAAACCTTTGCCATATGAGTGAGACTGGACTAAGGTATTCTTAAATGTTGCATCTAGACCGAATATATAATATTCGCAAATCTAATATACTTATGTTTATGTATTTTGACGCCATGTGTGTTAGACTAGGACGAAAATTGCTAAAAGTACTTTGGCAAACCCACCGTGTCTTTTACATTGGCAAACTGTACCTATGCATTTGAAAAACCGTAATTTGCTAAATTGAATTTTATGTGTGTGTGTGTATGTGTGTGTGTGTGTGTGTGTGTGCGTATGCACATACGTATTTATCCGTGAATTTCTGAAAACGAGATTTCACGATCGAATGAATAGATTTAAAAAAAACTGTGGTACGACTATTACAATCAGAGAATACTGAACAGTACTGATTTTAAACATGATCTAATGTTTGGAAGACCCCCTCCTCAATTTTCAAAATATTAAAAAAAATCCCTAAAAATTCAGGAGCTACATTAATGTTAAATACATATACGTTGCTCACATAATTTATCATTAGAAAATGAATGGTACCAACTATTGAACGCCAGCACAAATCAGTCTCGATATTCGTTTTCAGACAAATTTATCGAAAAAGTTACGTAAAATTAAAATAAGTATCAGGCCAGCTTAAAGAGCTTGTCTTGACGATAAATTTATAAAATAACATTTATAAATGATAAAATACCGACAAGTTTATGTCACTTTTATAATGGTACCAAATTCACAAAAATGTCGCCAACTTTGCAAAAATGACACCAAATTAATGAAAAATGACCCCAAAATCGATAGAAATTATTAATTTTCAATTATTAAAATCGTTTAATATATGGACTATATTTCTTAGCGGATTCCAGCAATTGTTCTTATAGTCAAGTTAGATTTATAATACCAAATATAAGTTAATTTGGTACTTCGAAACAGTTTTATACATTGTTATACAGAAAACACCAGATGTTAATGAATGATTTAATGTTAAAACATTGCTTCATGGATCTCATTCGTGATTAGTTTGCTGTGAAATAAGTAGAAGCATTGCATTATGCAGAGAAAATAATATGCTGTCCACATCATATTTTTACTTTCCATATATACATAATGTATAAGGAAAGTATTGTGACGGGGTCGAAAATTCGAATTCAAGTTTTCGACGGGAGAGCACGTTTCAAGCATCCCTGAGCACGAATCAAAAATTTTTGAAGTGATGTCTGTGCGTGCGTGTGTGTGTGTGTGTGTGTGTGTGTGTGTGAAAGTATGTGTGTGTGTGTGTGTGTGTGTGTGTGTCAGTGGGTCTGTGGAGACGATAACTGACGAACGAATGGACCGATTTGAACCAAATTTGGTACAAAAATCACAATCCGTAAACACTGGAAGACTATTGTTTTTATACGCAGTCGAATGTTCAGAACCCCCTAAATTTTCGAATGAAATTTTGAAAAAATCGTCAAAAAACCAAACCACTAATAAAGTTACGCAAATAGACATTTCTTATGTAATTTTTCATTAGAAAACGATTGACATAAATTTTAGAACGCTAACATGAGCCGAAAATATTTTCTACTAAGAAACATGTTCACTTTTCATATGTAATACCATGCGATACGTTTGGTGACATCTTCCTCGTGAATCTAGCTCGTTTCATTCATGAAAAAGGATACTTTGAGTAATACTTTTGTATTTGAACGCCAATAGTCATTTATCTGCTGTAAGAATAACTTATTTCTTAGTGCATAACGCTTGGCGAGATTTCGGCGACGAATTTGGCGGAATGTCGCCAACTTGGCGACTTTTTGAAAAGTGGCCAAATTAACGAAAATCTCGCCAAATGGTTAAAAATGACGCTAAATCAATGAAAATGACGACTAATTGTCGAAAATTCAATGTCTTGGAAAGAATATTAGTATCTACTATAAAAAAACCTTTTTTTTACTGTAAAAGTAGTCAATTCATTACATTATATAAGGAAAGTCATGTGTTGCCCACATCAGATTTTTTATTTATGAGTGAGCAAATATGTGTAGATATTCCAGATATAGGTCACTGTTTCAACGAAAAAAAAATAGAACTAGATTGGATTTGCTTCACACATGTCATGGACTCCTCAGATATTCGCAGGTTTTTCTTTTCATTTCTCATGCATTTTAATATCCTACCCACCATGCTAACTCCGATCCCAGAAAGATCTAATTAAGTACCGGGTATCAAAAGGAATTCGATGACAGATTTAATTATGCATGCATTAAAAATTCATGGAAAATGTCTGGAATGTTTCTGTTTTTGCGTTCCATCCTATTTCAAATTACGGAACGGAGCAGAATAATTTAAATAAAAATTTCTGCTTGACTTCGCCGGATAAGTATTGCTTTGAAGTAAGTTTTTCAGTCATATTTCACGGATGGGACTGTAATTATTCGCAAACAGATCCCATGTTTTATCCTGAGACATTTCCAAATAAATTATTTTCGCTTCCTATAAGGCATACACATTTTGAAAAGAAACACGTAGTTAGGTATTTGATCATTATGTACGCTTCATAAAGCTGGCCAAAACACTTGAGGTGCCCATCAGTTCTTTCCTCACTTCTTTTTCAAACAGAGACCGTTTGGATTACAGCCAAGTAATTCAAGCCATAAAGAATTTCAATACGGTCCCTGGTTAAATATTACTGCGAGATGGATTTTACAGTTGTAATTGATGGTTAAGCTTACTCTAATTATTCAAAAGATCCCTGTGTTCATGCTGGATTGGAATTAGAAGTACTGATACTACTGTTCGATGATTTATGGACAGTCATAATTACAGAGGATATGTTCAGGTCATATGGGCGATTGCCAAAAAAGTTTCTTGACTTTTTTACAGTCATCTTGCGTTTTTGTTGAACGGTCGTTTTTCTTTCTATTTTGTAATTAATTTAATCTCAGACCAGTCAGATAGTATCTCAGGTTCTACTCTTACGTAGCATTGATTTTACAATTAAAGCCGGGGAAGAGCTTTCCTTACTTTAAGGTCATTAGGGAGGTTAAAAATAACTTTCTTAACCCGAGTTGAAGTGTTGCAATAATGCTGGAGTTCCGGGACAAAGTTTGTTGGGGGGATGTTTAAGTCGCTGAATGGCGACGCTGCTGTGTTTATCTAAGGTTAATTTTTGGAACGGGACGTAAAATTGCGGGATGGACGGAGATAGTACATTTGATAATGCCACTGTTAATTAGGTAATTAAAGTTGTTTTAAGATGTGTGTACTTAATATTTAATGTGCAGGGGAAGTATAATAGATTCTATATTTTAAATAGGCTTAGAGTGACTCAACTATTAAGAGTTTATATATTTCCTATTTCATTTCATGTTCGATGTAGTAACTGAGCAACTTCGAAATGTTAAATGAATGGGAAGTACTGTATGTTGCTGATGAAACAATGTAACATGAAGCTGATTGTTTCGTAACATATCTCATGTAGGCAGCACGTGACTTTTCCTATAGAATTAAATTTATTTTCTCTTCCATTATCCATTAGATTCACATTACTTGATGAGTAACTGTTTTAATGATTATTAGAAATTACAATGATTTTTTAATTTTCCTTTTCATTTGACGAAGGGTTCTAATGGGCGATGTGTCAAAAATTCAAGAAAACTAAAATATCTCGAGAACTGTTAGTGCTAGTGTTATAAAGTTGGTCCTATTCCTTTAATCGGTAAAGACTTCGTATAAAACAGCCATTTAATTGACGCATTTGAGTATATGAAGACTTTCAATTTAGATTTTGACTATTTTTGTGGGTCATTCTACAAAGAAGGCAGGATTTTCCTCCGAATATTACCAATATGAAATCAGCACGAGGGTAAATCATAAATGATCTTCCAAATTTTATAAAATTTGGCAATTATTTTTTAGCTAGAGTGGATAAATGCGAATTTTACGGGTTATTTCGTAAAAAGAGCATGTTTTATATATATATAATTATATCAAAATGTAATCAGCACCAGATGATCCCACAACTGACTTATCTACCAAATTTTGTGAAATTTTGTAATTTAGTTTCCAGCTAGCGTGGTTACATACATTGCACTGACGGACACACAAAAATGCAGGTGTCACGCTAAAAATAGTTTTTTCGGGTTATACAGTAATAAAAATGTGTGTCAAAAACTCATGTTGCGGTTTTCCAGATATTTCCAATACATTCCCTATACTTTACCATATATTGTAGGGAAAGTACAGACATCATGATCGTAATATGAATGATTGTATTACATAATGAAGCTTTTAATTAAACATATGTATTACAATTATCCCAAACCGTTATATAATGAAAATATTTATATCACAGTGTATATACAGTTTATATTTTGAATAGTCATCGTTCAACTCGACAATTTAGATATTCATAATTTCATAGATTTATACTTTTAATGCATCGGCTGAGGAATTTTTAAATGTTGCATACATTTGTCATACCCGAATATAGTTAACAGTATATCGTCGAACTGGTTATATATTTTAAAAGCATTAAAACAACAATGTGAATAATTGGATTTAATTATGATCTATTTAAATAAATAATTTCATTAAATTAGATTAATCATCCAAGCACATTATAAAATGGAATGATTTATGTAACTGTACAACATGACTGTAGGTAACAATAATAATAAACATTTAGTGTTTAATGGAATATTTTTATTAATTCCGGGCCAAAATTATGCATGTGTTTTGTAAATGCGTGCTAACATTATGGGACAGTATATATAAATATATATTTTCAACTCTATGTAATATATAAAAGCACACATTTATTAAAAATATTGTAAAAAAATTTCTAAATTAAACAAAATTTTTTTTTTCAAAGTTCATACCCTATTCTCATAATTACATGTGCATTATATTGAAGAATTTACTAAAAACTAAAGCTTAAATTAGGCAAGAAAATACATAAAATCAGGCACTGTAAGCTTGATTAAACAAATTAACAAAACCCATTGTTACAGGATTATTTTATTTTTTTCTTTGCTCCAGATGCAAACAATATTTCACTGTACCTTAGAAAATTTTATTCCGTAAAAAGAGCCAATAATTAAAATTATTTTTATTTAAAATTTTCCGACAGAATACAAGGATTTCTTGGGGTTTTCGGGGGGATATTTGCCGCTACGTTAATCCTTTTACAAGTTTTCAACAAGTAATAAATTCTGATCAGCAGTTTCATGAAAAAAAAGTCAAAGGTCTTAAGATGGAAATTTTAAGCTTGTTATCAGCAGATTAACCTCTGTAAGTAAAATTTTGATTTAATGTGACTGGAAGCAAAATATATTTTTAAATACATTTTTTTTAACTTTATAGAAGAAGAAATGGATTGTTCAAAGGCTCAGACTGCTGGTAAAACTTATAAAATCGATAAATCTCTATATAAAACAGAATAAAATACAAAAATTTCAAATTAAGCTTGTTTAAAAGGCAAAAAAAAAAATCGTATTTGTCAGGATTAATAAGAAGTGTGACATCAAAGCAAATTCGTTTTTCGGCCGCTTTTAGAGACCCACTAGTATGATAGAGTGGAGCACACATTCAACATGGTAATATCGATTTCTAACCTTATTTAATTCTTCTATATTCTTATTCATCCATATTCATCTAACATAATATAAGAAAAAGCACATATGTTGTATGTGTCTGACGCCTGTAACGCGAAAAGTACGACCGTGAAATTCGGTGTACACGTACTTCTCGACGCACACAGGTGCACCTCACAATAATTTTTCTTTAACTTCGAACTAGTTTTTTAGTTATTTTATGTTTTAGCCCAATTAAGGCCTATTTTTACACAAATCAATTATTTAGCAAACTTAAAATCTTATAACAGCATTTCAATCTTGAAACCATCAGAAAGATCAAAAAAGCATCTTTCAAACAAAAGCTCTTTGAGTGGACGAAGACATCGCTAAGCAACAAAAATGACCAAACTTCAGCGTGAGCAGCTTGAGTGGATGAGAAAATACACCGTGACTATTGCATTAAAATAGGAACAAGATTCGCTAAAACAGATTAAAACGAATATTTTAAAAAGCCCCCGGCCCCCGATCCCACCAATCATTCTTCATGGAGTGCAAAAGTCGCAAAGCAACAAATCTGGGGTTGAAGACCCAGACCACACGACCAACCCCAGGGTTTACGGTAGCAATATGTGTGACCGGAACAAATCTGGGGTGTAAACCCGCGGTGTAAACTCGTGCAGCACGCGCGATATCCCTAAAGAAAAGTAAACATTCCATTCATTGACTAAAATATAACTAAGTCTGGCATAATGAAATAACTAAGTCTGAGATAATAAAATAACTAAGTCGGACATGAAATAACTGAGTTTGACATAAAAAATAACTGATAAAATAACTAGACATAAATTATCTAAAACTACTTATAATTGTTGTCTAGCCATCTTTAGTTTTGGTCCTAGCCACAAAGTCCATTCTATTGTTGGCAACTTTAGATATAAAACGTGTATAAAATATAAAAATAATTATTAGTCATCTTATTAATTACATACAGCGGATTCTGGATCACCAGAGAAAGATGATTCAATTATCTGTGAGGTACATCTCAAATAAAATAGTTTCAAATAATTTAATATTATTGCTACTGTTTTTAAATAAAAATAACCATCTCAGAAACTCTGAGGATGGAACGTCGTTTGGTCGGAAAATGTTGGTTCGATTTCCCCCTCCTAGTACTTTTACTTTAACTTCCTAACCCAAAATATGTTACCAAATTCGATTTAAGAACCTAATAGTTTATACTTTACTTTTGAGAATAAATGATAAAATTTCTGACCTGTACAGTATTGAAAATCATGTCTGTGTGTTTTTCCAGTCTTATTATGTTTAAGAGAAATTTTGTTTCTATCCTTAAGCAGCCGGATAACTTCTATTAAACCTTTTTTTTTTCAAAAAAAAGATTTTAAATCGAGTATCATTAGCTGCCGGAAAGCTCTTTCATTTTTATTAGAATTTGTTAAACCGAAACTGCCCGCCTGCTAACCAGGACGGAAATTACTTTTGTTGTAGTCTGAACATTTACTAACGTTTATCTTTGTTCCATTTCCATGTAGTGTATTAGAACAGTCTTGAATCTTCATCTCATTTCAATTCGGCTGTTTCAATAAAACACGCATTTTAATTAGAATCTGGTTCAAATGTTTAGTTTCTTACATTTAAGCTCTTAAACCCATTCTTTTGAAAGTCCACAAATTTTCCAAAAGCAGGTAATTAGATAACGTGTACCCCGTTTAGCGTAATAACTATCTTAAACTTTAATCAAAGCATTTTCAAACATGAATCACTTAAGAATGGAGTTGGAACTTGTGCAATTTCTTAAGTTATATACTTTGAACGACTGAAGAGAAATAAGCATCATAAAGAAAGACCTAGAATATCTTTCACACATAGTATATAAATTATATTCCTTGCACAAAACTTGAAATATATTCTTTTAAATATAATTTCCATACTTTCTGTAAGTGGTATTTTAATTATATAGAGTATAAAATGAAATGCCGCCCAGGTGTTGAAGTGGATAGCGTCTTCGGCTGCTATCTTGTGGGCTTGGGTTCGAATCCCGAATAAGGCATGGATGTTTCTTGAGGATCAAATCAGTCTTATGCCTTCTGGGTCCTCGTCAAAATGTGAAGCTGCACCCCATCCAACCTTCGTCAGTGATGCTTTCTTGTAATAAACTTTATTCTCTCGTCTTTCTTCGTTCTTTCCTGAGTCACTGGTCCTGAATTGGCTCCGCCGAAACAGGAGGTCATTTAGTCAACAAATAAAATAAAATAAAATTAAAACACTTCTGAAAGAAACGCCTATTGCAAATAACAGCATCTGCTGCAATGAGCATGTCTTCCAAATTTTAGTGAACGCCCTTTATAGGCATGTTTTGTGATTATGAACAGTGACTTTAGAGCTTCGTGTATTATGGTCTGAAAAACTGTAGCAACAGTGTAGCGTCTGTTACTAAGTTTGCAGATATCGGCTATTTCATTCTGAAGAACAAAAAATAAGCGTCTAGCAAATCTATGGATGCTGGTATATACAATAGGAGTTTCTTTGAAAATGTAGGAAGGGCCCCCCCTTACATCATAAAGTTTTGTGATTATGAACAGTGCTCTTACAGCGCCTTGTAGCCTGAGCTAAATTGCACATAAAATTGAAGTCGGCAACGTGCAAGGATTGTAATTGTCAGTTGCCATAAAATTTTGCAAAAATTGTAGTTCACAGCAAGTTTCTTGCAATATAAACCACAATTTTGTTTCTTCAGATATTTGCATTGAACATTTTACAGGGGAAATAAATATGAAAATAATTATGATGATTTAAATTACAGAAATATATATTTATTTTATCTCTTATAAAAAATAGAAACAGACCGAAGGAAGATAGAAAATAAAATGAAACAAATATGCAATTATTATTGCTTAATATGAACTCTTAGGCATATCAATTACGAGTCACAATTAATTATCACGTCATAATAAAAGCACGAAAAATTGCATCGCAAATTAAAGCATCAAAATATATTTTACTATCCAACAAATATTTGCACATATACGTTAAGCAGAAAGAATTAATTCATAATTAATATATTTACAAGAAACAATTTTGACACTCGCAATCAAGAATCGTGAAAATATTGACATACTTGCCAATCATTGTCACTTATCTGTCTTGTAAAGTTTTCTTCCATAGCTATCATCAAATTTCATACCCTGCTTTTAATCTATAATGCCGCTTAGTTTGTATTTATTTTTTTTTCACATCGATATGCTGTCAGTTGGTAAAGTGTTAGTTTTCCAAACTGGTAATAATGTTATCTGACAAAAGAATTATATCTGATATTTTGAACTTGCGTGTGTGTATATATATATTCATGCACACAAAAATCTGAAAAGTATATGATAATTTAAGAAATAATATTAACTAAAATTATAATATCTAAATTTTATTCTAATATTTGTTTTCGCATTGCACATTCTATTAAATAATTTTCAAATGTTTTATATTTTGTGATATATTTGAATGAATTATTTTCTTATTTGAATTGATTTTTGTTTCCTCAATACATGTTGATTTTCCTACTAAATATGTAAGAGGAAATACTGTGATAAGTTTAATATTAAAGCTCTCAGATTTTGAAGGACTAATACGTTCCTATTACAATGAGTCACAATTTTTTCAATCACGTATTGAGTCTGTCCATAAGTGTTTGGACAATATCTAAAAATATAGCACAGGCAACAAAGTCCATCTCTTAAACAAAATGACCGATTATAAACGGTATGATGTTTTTTCAATAGGTGATCATAATAGGGATATTTAATATCATATTAGTCAAACTTGGTTAGGTCTCGAAATTTATTTAACATTTTATTAATCGGATTTGCTTAGTATTTTATTCGTTGTTAAGTTTTTGGCGAATAAGTGTTTATATCTGTATTTTGTAACTGAAAGAGAACGACGGTGTATCACGTGGGTTTATTTCAATATTAAACATTTTTGATAAAAAACAATAAAGATCAAACAAGCTCAAAGCATTGATTATGAAACACTTTCCAACTTCAATGCAATTTTATTTAAACATATTTAAAATGTGCAATACATTCCTCGTAAATAGTTTAAAACTTATCACAATACTACATTAATTTTTTATATTTGAAAACTTAAACATGCATCGAAAAAAATGAACTTCATTCAAATGACGACATTGAAATATAAATTGCCTGGTTTAAACATCTCTAAAATGCGATACATTCCTCGGTAATATTTTTTAAATTATCATAATACTACGATAATTTATTATATTTGAAAACTTCATCGAAAACAACTAAAATTCATTCAAATGATGTCATAGAAAAAATAAAACGCCTGGCTTTCTCTATAAAAGCAGCATTCCATTCATAAGTATTTTCCCATTCATTTCATTCATCACAGTACTATAATAACTTATTTTATTTAAAAATTAAGACCATGGAGCTACAAGTAATTAAACTCCATGCTTAAAACTTCATCGAAAAAAATCGTCCTTCTCTCTGTAAAATCAATGAATATTTCATTCATATCAGCTATGCAGAATCCATGAATTAAATAATTTTGCGTTAAAGAAATACAGCAATTCTTATACAACTCATTCTACATATTTTGCTGTTTACATTTTACATAAGTGAAAAATAGGCTTCCTTGTAGAAATAATCAAATTTAGATGTTCATTTAAACTCAAATATATTGTAATTGTGTTGTTTCAGTATGTAGATGCACAGAGTTTAAGCAAAAATATAGCGATTTTAAGACGGATACAACAGTCAATATGAATTAAAACGAACTTTCAAAATCACGATTTTGAGACAAGATGGATGCCATATATCATTTTGAAGTGGGTCATGTGATCTTTTCATATCATGGTCATGTGACCGCTTCATATAAGAGGTGTAATTATTATTTTAATTTTTATTTAAAAAACTACTGAATATATTTCGCTGATTTTTTTTATATATTTTATGGAACAATTTGAATATTACCTACAATTTTCGAAGCGATTTGTGAATTTTAAATCCGCTTTTTATATAGATGTATTGTAATAGTTTTAATTACTGCTATTTGGTATTTTGCAATATCGAACTTCGTTATTCTGTTAATCTGTAGCAAAAGTAATATATTCGACAGTTTAATTTTTTTTATTGAATTCCATACAACATTTTTAATTGGTATGTATATTTTTTTCTTTTTGAATACCAAAATGGGTAATTCTGTTACTCTGTTTCAGAATTTGGCATTTGCCACATGTTAGTTTTTTAGAATATAATGTAATAGCCTCAATTGCTGAAAAGTTATGTCAACTTTATAATAGCACAACAATAGATGAATGAATTTAAGCTCTTCTATTTTTTTATTAAAATAAAAATATGTTTTTGTATGGTAACTTAACAATTACAAAAATAATATTATTTTCATGGAAACATTTTAGGGGAATCTGCCGTATATATGAAATAATATAGTAGCTTTTAGACCTGGAAGACATAGTGTATCAATCCGTCTTTGATAACGTAAGCTACAGTCACCTTTAAAAAACAAACAGGCCTATTGTTCATCATATGATTGATCACATTAGAGGATATATATTTTTGCCGCCTTTATTCTAGCCAGAAACAGTCGAGAAAAAAATTGAATCTTCTAGTGAACTTCTAATATGCTGTGCAGACAATTTCGGCTGACGTAGATTTCAAAAACAATATTTCTTGGAAAGAAGTCAAAAGGAGCTTTACAGATTAAGTCAGTGAAAACAGTCTTGTCACATGCAGGCTGACTATCTTAACTACGTCAGTGTTAAAAAATCATGATGCAGTTATATTTAACATTATCTATACACAACGGTGAGTAAAAATACCCCAAAAACTAAAGAAAGAAATCGATGATGGAGCCTTGATATTGTGGCATGTGATGTGAATATTTAATTCTAGCCAGAACTATGAGGCATTATTATATTATTTTGAAAACATTTTCCGTACAGTTATGTGGAATTTCTTAAAAACCGAAAGACAAATCCTTAGTGATATCCCCAAATCTCTCTGAAATTTTCTGTCGAATCCATATTAGTCAACATCTGAGCTATACTTATGAGCGAACCTCAGTAAAAGCTGTCTTAAAGAAAATTATTTAACTGGATGTAGAAATTATTTGCAAACACAGATGTTGCCAAAAAAATGGAAATTTTTGAATCAGAAGGCAAAACTTCAGATGTGTTTCAAAGGAAAATTTTGAACCGAAATATAATAAGAATAGGAAGTTGAAATTTAACAGCCTTACTTCTTCTAGAACTTTATTCTGAATCTATGTCAGCCCTCAACTAAGCTCTGTCTATAACCAATGTTGAGGAATTGACAACTAATATTTTTGAACCGAAAATAAAAGAACATTTTCTTAAAACTCCTCTCTCTACCTCCTCCAGAATTTTATAATGCATTCATATAAGGCACTATCTATGCTGTATATATAGCAGATCTTAAAAAAGTGAAATATTAGAGTTGATTTTCTAGGATAAACTATAGTATGGCAAACATTTAGAGAGAGAGAGCCAACAATTATACAAAAACAACAATGAGTAAGATAACTCAATCTAATGGAATACAGAATTTCTTATCACAAAATGAATGAAATAATTTGTAATTTAATCTTACAATAAACTACATAAATTCCCCATTATTCTTGTGAGACCAGGAATATATGAGACAGTTTTATGTTCATTATTTATTCGGAACGTAATGCCAGACTATGGCATCAGTCTGAATGACGTCAGTTTTACAGCACCCTGACACGAGAGGTCAAGTAGTTCATAAATAGAGGAGGCTAAAGTGAAGCCACGAGATTGGTTAAAAATGTTAACCAATATGGAAATTGCCTGGTCACATTGCCCTGAGGTTGACCAATGATGAGCGAAGAGGCGTATCAGAACTCATGCAAAAAGAGTAGGCAACAAAGAGGAACCAACAAAGAGAAGGCAAGTTCGAGAGATCAATTGAAGTACAATAATTGCAGAGAGTGCGATAAATAAAGTCCCTGATGTAACCAGAGGTAACTAGAATACCAGATGCTGAAAGATGAATTTGAGCACCAGATGTAGTACTATAGAGATCGACTTCAGTACGAGTAGGAGTACAACACCTGGAGTTATTACTCGTACAATATGATCGACTTCAGAACGAGTAGGAGTACAACACCTTGAGTTAGTATCAGTACGATATACTTTGATTTATGAATACCAGACGGAGTACGAGAGATGAAACAGAATCAACGTACTAGCTGTGTGTCGAATTTGCAAGAGGATTTTAAGGTATGTGCCTATCAATTATAGTAACAGGTCATAGACCATTTTGAAAAATATAATTTACCTGATATCACATGTCCACTCTCCTCCGCAAAACAATATGATATATATTGTTGTAATTAATTTAATAATTAATAGAATGTCCGTAATAAATAAAGTTATTTTAAAGTTAAAATGGTGCAGTTAACTGTGGTTGTATGTTAATGCATTTTATTACAGGAACTCGCAGTGAAGATAATATGGTGGGTTTTAATAGCGGTACAACGCAATGTGTTTCACGACTTTACGATATTATGGCGATTAATTATGAATAATTTAATAATGATAACCCAACAAAAACTTACCCAACAAAAGTACAATACCCAACAAAAAGTTTACTCTTTTTCTCAACGCAATTCCGTTTGAGATAATGCATTGATTTACTTCAGATTACTTACATACCAATAATTCAACACCCCACTGTATATATGGCACAATATTTCAATCCCAATTCAAACTATAAAAAATAAACTAACTTTCTAACAAACGGCTATGTCCTCACAACAAGCATAAAGAACTAATGCATTACTAAAACATTTACAAGAACAAACTTTGACACCTGCAAACAAGCGACCAGGAATTATTGATATTTCTGTCAATCTTCGTCACTTAGCTGTCCACCCAGTTGTAAAGTCTATGCCTCGAAACATTCACCGAATTTGATTCCCTGCCTTCAATCTATACCGGCATTTATTTTCCTTTTATCTATTTAATTTTGCGGAATTCAGTGGATAATTTGTTAGTTTGTTTGGAACTGCATAAAAATGCACTAAAAATTATTTAATTATTGCGGAAAGTTTACTTGTTTATGTAAGCGATAAAATTAATATATTTAAATACGCGAAAGAAAAAAATTAATATATATATATATATATATATATATATATATATACATATATATGAAAGGAACATTAATCCAGGATTGAATAATATGCACATGTTTAGATATTTTGATGAGATATTATGTGCATCCCATAATAATATCCCTATAGTATTTAACTTTTATCCTAATAATTTACAATTAAATGCCAGTAATAATGACTAGTTGCAAATTTTTAGATATAAAATTAGGTTTACAAAATTGTAATCTGGCTGTAAACTTATATGATAAAAGACAAGATTTTAAATTTAATACATCAAAAATTCTAAACTCTTGTTTGTATCTTGACACTTGTTTGCATATATCAGTTTTTAGAAATATTATAATAAACGTGGTTCTTAGATAACAATAAAATTTCTGATGAAAATTATAAATTAGCACAATTTATGGAATTATTGAGTAATACATATCCTCCCAAATTCGTTATTAAAATTATCAACTCAGTGTATCAACTTCCGCGTGATAACATCCACCGATAATATTTATATTTCCCAATTATAGTGGCTAATAATATGGAGACAACAAAAATTATTATAATTATTTATTAATTATATAATTAATAAAAATGAATAATAATACAATAAACTAATAAAATTAGAAAATGCAAAAATTGGAAAATAGGATACATTAACATTAGTCTGTTGAATTTTTTTTTTGCTAAAAAATTGTAAATTTAGCATTTTTAATACTACGATTTGAGGGCCCTTATAAAGGCGTATAGTGGCATTCTCGTTTATCCATTTCTTATATGAATCACTTGTTTAGTAAGAATTTTCATCTATGCTTCATGTTAATATTCTGTTTTATTTATATGGGTAATTGTCCTGTGTCCTGCTCTGGCTCGCTAGACGGGTCTGGGATGGTCGCTGTGACCGTTTGTTCTGCCTCCTAGGCTGTATTTTGTCATGTTTAGAGATCCAGATTCAATATTTTATTGGTCTGCTTTCAGTCCGAATTATAGCACGTATGGGGTTAGGCATGAATTCTGCAAAGTGCTGGAATGCATTTAATTCCAGAGTATTAACACCAGAAATTGGACAAGCAGATCGTAAGCACCTATAACAACTGATGGCAGATGAGATTATTGTTGGACAAATATTTCAAACATATGCCAAACATTTACTCTAGGATTTCAAACTGGAGTTTGTGGTGACCACAGTAAAGAACCCATAATGTGTAATTCACTTTAGTGGTATAGAGCAGTTAAATGCACGGACAGGAAATGGGAATATACGGTGGAAATACGGAGCGCTCGCGGATCCTGCGCAATCAGTGCCAATATTATAGCCAATGAAAAACCATTCGCCTGTGCGCTAAAAATGCAACATTGCAGTGTGGAGTTGATCGGCAAGAATGTTCAAGGGACATGGATGACACCCGACCTTCCGAAAACACCAGGGAACTAGTACAAACCTAGTAGAACGTGCCCCTCGCCATCAGACCATCAATACAGCCTTGAACTGTGCCAACAAAGCAAAATGGGTTCATGGCTCCATGGGGTTCTCGCCAAACTTTTCCCTTGCCGTCGGCTCAAAACAAGGTGTAGCGTGATTTGTCCGACCACATAACTTTCTTCCAATCATAAGACATTCAGTAACGTCACTCCGAAACTGTGCTTTGACTTTTTTAAAATGGCGACAGAACTGTTATTTTTCAAGACAAATGGATATATATATATATATATATATATATATATATATATATATATATATATATATATATATATACATATATATATATACACATATATATTATATATACAGGGTGTATATAAACTTATGGTCAGAAATGTAAGCGGTGGTTATAGAACTCATCAAAACAAACAATTTTCTCTGGGAGTGGATGAAACGTCACTTCAAAATAGTATGAAGTGAAGCCGAATAACGGAAATTATTGACAAAATATTTAGGACAAATGCTCAAATGAACGACCACCAACTGCGAGACAGGCTTCACAGCGAGACGGAGTGAATCGCGTACACTTTGGAAGATTCCTAGCATTTCACGAACGTCTGCAGCTGCGACGCTAATTCGGGCGACAAGGCCCTCTGGTGAATCGATTGGTGTCTTTTAAGCGGCGCTTTTTAGCTGTCCTCAGAGGAAAAAAATCCAGGCTGGGCAGATCGGGAGATCTGGGAGGCCACTCGACGGAATCACTACGGCCAATCCATCTGTTCGGGAAAGCAATGCCAAGGGAATTACGCACAATCCTGGTGTAATGTGCTGGCGCTCCGTCGTGCTGGAACCACATAATCTCTCGATGATTTGCTGGTACAGCACATAGTAAATCTGGCAGCACCTGCTGGAGGAAGGTGAGGTACTTCTGTCCGTCTAGGCGGTCTGGTAACAGATACGGGTCAATTAATTGGTCGTGGATAATCCATGCCCACACATTCACGGATAACTTTTGCTGGAGGTATCTGGAATGTGTAGCATGCGGATTTACTTTATTCTTCATTTTGACGCGGCGTTGCATCCACTATAGAGAAAGCATCCTCTCGCGGCTCTTCGTTCTCTCCAGATCATGGTACGGCGAGAATCAGTTTGCAGGCTAAACCTGGGCTCGTAATTGAACATGACATTGCCCCACTGTTGTCCACACCACTGCCAATATTCCAAACTCCACTGTAAACGCGTGCGTTTCTGTCCAGACGTCAGAGGGATGCAAACTTCTGGTCTTTTGACATAGATACCAAAGTGTCTGAGTCTCTTGTGAACAGTTGGTCTCGAAACAGTGACTCCTATGGCGGCTGTCGGGGCTGAACCCAGTTGTATGCCAGAACGGTTCCTTTGGCGTCGGCAAGTCATCACCAAATATCGGTCCTGCCGAGCGGTTGTTACCCTTAGGCGACCTTGTACTGGTCGTCGGGTAACATCTCCATTGGTTTGGAACCGCTGCCACAGTCTGGAGATCACACACTGAGGCACATTCAGAATTCGAAACGCTTCGGTTTGAGATTGACCGGATTTCAGCATTCCAATAATTCGTCCCTTCAAAACATGCCCAGTTGGCATCTACGTGACATCTTTCGTTCTTTTTTTATTGTAACAGCACTCCGTACGAGAGCAAATGCGAAATTCTGCCTCAACTAGCCATACCGCTCGAGGCCGTTTTATTCTTGTTCCGAAGTGCGCTGTTGCTTTGCACATGTCGACGTCGACTGAACTGTTTTGCATATGCACAATGATTTACCTTCGTCCCACG
Organism: Amaurobius ferox; assembly: GCA_951213105.1. Taxonomy (NCBI): domain Eukaryota; kingdom Metazoa; phylum Arthropoda; class Arachnida; order Araneae; family Amaurobiidae; genus Amaurobius; species Amaurobius ferox. The sequence continues at coordinate 35,137,388 of OX578146.1, read as the reverse complement.
ATTCTCCATAACTGATTGTGAACCACTGTATCTATATTAACTCCGAATTTTTCGCATTTTACGAATTATGCTTAACTTTTGCACATGAGGGTATATTAAATTCTATCCCAAGCAACTAATATTAGCAAAGTCTGCCAGCACTTCTTCTTTTCCTCGACCATACCATATATTTTCACTAATCGTAACCTCTGCGTAAACTTTCTCATATGAAACTTCTTCCCCATCACATTATTAAAACATAAAGAATGCGCTGGCAGCATGTGCCCCATGTCGTCATATTCCTCCCCCTTCGATGTATTGTGTGAACCAGCGCAGACTGCACTGAGATGTCCTGAGAACTATTCGCTTACGAGGAGTTCGGCTTTATGTAACTAATCATGATTTTCAAGTGATATATAATAGAATAGATTTTTGGTAATCTGAAAAGTCCCGTCATTGGACTATTACAGCTGTCACTACACACACACACACACACACACATATATATATATACATGTATATGTATATAAAAACAAATATGCCATTCGATAAACACACCAACAGCATTCTTATAGCGGTGTTGGGATCACGTGCAACCCCTCTCCATTACCAACGTAATGTGCACAAATCGAACTGTAACTTACATCTACATGCATGCTCCCAGGTTTCTAATTAACTGGCCGGTGTACTTAGGGAAGCTTTCACGATCATTTTCGCAAAAATGCAGGTTCATTTTTTTTTTAGGATCCAAAAATTTTTAAAAGATTAAAATATTCTACTGTACTAAGTAGTGCAAAGAATTTTAGGTCTTTAGATCACAAGAAAGTATGTTAAAAATACTATCAATTAGTTGAGACAGAGAATGAATAATCGGTGATGACGAAATCAATACAATATTTTAATAATGCTTTGATTTCAGTAATTTTACGTCGTAGCTGTAAAACATCCTGGAATATAGGAGGTGGGTTTTAACATAATATTACACCGCACATCTAAAACGTTATAATTAAAGGTAGAACAATTGAATAAATTAAATAAAATAAAAATATATCTCTACAAAATTTACTCCCACGCTAGATTTATCTAAAGCTCACAATTTCAAACGAAGGGGATTTGCATTGTATTGCGTATCAATATAACCTTTTTTAACACTTTACAACAAAGTTGAAAAGTGTTTATGACTTTGTTCATTCTGTCTGTCTGTCTGTCTGTCTGTCTGTCTGTCTGTCCGTTAGCACGATAACTGCCGTAAAAACGAGTTTATTAAAATGAAATTTTAGTATGTTGTTCAGACGGTCTGTAGGACCTATGGGAATATAAATAAATAATATCACCCAATTAGTTTTTTATTGAACCCGGGTTGAAAAAATGAAATACATTGAACCCTATGGGACCTAATTTTTCAAACATTTTTTAAGTAAATTTAAAATTCACGAATTGCTTCGAAATTTTTAGGAAATATTCACATTATCCCATAGAATATATAAAAAAAAAATTCAGTAAAATATGTTAAGTAGTTTTTTAATTAAAAAAATTATTTAATATAGGGAAAAAAAACAAATTCAATTAAATTCTGACTTTGGGATATCTGCCAGAAAAAAAAGAGAAAGATATTATATAATAAATATCTCTCCATTTGTTTAAACGTTTTGCATATGGGAGTGGCTTCATATTTTAAAACAAATTCGGTAGATAACAATTTTTCATTTTTTTTAAATATTATATAACTCTTCATGATAAATTTAATTGATGGCATTTTAAATGCACTTTCCTACGTCCTAGAGAGTTAAAATTTGGTACACAGCTTAAATTTGTTGAACATTTTATTCGACAAAAATTTGATGGATCTTTAAATATAGATCATACATTTTTTTCGAAATGGCCTGAAAATAATCCCCGTTCACTTCTATAAATCATTGGTGTAATATTGTTAAAAATTCTGATGTGGGCAGCAGATGTCTTTCTCTGCAGACTCATATTCGTTCTCTTTATTTATTCAATGAAAATTTGAGTTTATCTGCACAACATAAGTATTTTAAATGACATTGAATTTACACGTTAAACTTAAATTTGGTTCTCATTTGATAGCTAGACTTATTGTCAAAGGTGGCGTAGCGAAAACGCGAAAAAACTAGAATATCTCAAGAACGGCTAGTCCTAGAGTAATGGGGTTAGTCTTATTCTTTTTGTTGTCAAAAATCACATATAATATAGGAATTTAATTGATATAATTGAGCACACGTAGTCTTTTATTTTTATATATAACGATTTTTGCTGGCCATTTCGCAAAAATAACCTGTTCCTTTTTCCCGAATCGTAGTAGAATAACCTACAAATGATTTATATACAAAATTTTGTTAAATTTGGTATATAAATCACTTGTAGGTTATTGAAATATTATACTCCAAATTTTGTTAAATTTGGTCCATTAGTTTTTAGCTAGAGTGGATAAAGGCAATTTCTGCGGCCATTTCGCAAAGAAGGCAGATTCTTTTATTACGAATCGTACTATAATCTAATGAACATCAGGATTTCTCACAAAAAACATACCTACCAAATTGTATGAAATTCGGTCCATTAGTTTTTCAATTAGAGTGGATGTAATATCCACACAGACACACAGAAACATACACAGATACACCCTTACACACACAGACGTCTTCCTAAAAGTAGTTTTTTCGTGTTCTAGAAGTCCCAAAACGTGTAGATACTTTGAAAATTCGAGTTCCGATCTTCGGCACGATTCCAATACTTTGAGTACATACACATACACATATATATTATCTGTGTATTATCTGTGTATCTAAATTCCGTGCCTATGCAATTACAATAGTTGTGATTTTAAATGATCCCTAAACTTTTATTATTTCTTCAAGGAAGCCTAATTTTAACATATGCAGAATGCAAATATCTCAAGCGATTGTAAGATGAATTACATAAGAATTGCTGAATTTTTTTCACACAAAATTATTTAGCTCTGGAGTCTGGAATACAAGTTATATGAATGAAATATTCATTGATTTTGCATAAAGAATCAGATGATTTATATTTCGATACAGTTTTAAATATTTAAGTATAATAAATTACTGTAGTACTGTGATAATGTAAAATATATTACCACTGAATGAATCACATTTTAGAAATTTTTAAATGAAATTACATTTCAGTTGGAAAGTGTTTCATAATCAATGCTTATGCATGATTGATCTTTCTTGTTTAAATTTATTTTAGTATATTCCAATTTAATATATATATACTTTTTTTTGTATTCTATTGGATGTGCTATAACTTTTTGTATACTTCAAAATATTTTATTCTCAAATGAAAAAGTATTCTATATTTATCGTATCGCATTTCAATACATCTTTTTCCGTATTTTTATATGAATTTTAGAATTTCAAACACAATAATGCTTTATTTTATGTCTATATGGCATTTTTTACTTTCTTCCAAATCTTCAGATTTCAAATGATGCGGTGTTTTATTTGCCATTGCATTCCATCATAACTGTTTATACTTTCTTTCTATAGTATATGCATTTTAATATAAGTTTTCAAAACTTTATTCCGTATATTTCGATTTCAAAACATAT
>OX578146.1:35046317-35128817 GCA_951213105.1 Amaurobius ferox | reverse complement strand
TCGCAGTACAACATCAGGCGTCTGTTCGACACCATGCCGGACCGTATTGCTGCTTTCCGTGCAGCACAAGGCGGTGCGACGCGCTATTGAGGATGACCGGACTGTGTACCACAGCTCCCTCTGTACGTATCCTGTTGCGCTGTTTTTGTGATCATGTATATCATTCATCTGTATCCTTCCATCAATAAAATTTCAGATCCATCCTATGCTTCCTTCTTGGCGAGCAAATTTCATTGTTATATATATATATATATATATATATATATATATATATATATAGAACATGAAATATATGGCATACCCTAGTTCAATAACATTAAAGAGTTTATATGATATCCATCAAAGGGGATATGAATTATTATAACAAAGAAAAGGAAAATAATGGTACCAGATAATTAAAATTGATCTTTATTTTATACTAAACGGTGATATAAGTAATAAAACATTGGAATTAAATTAGCAGTTTACAAGAGTGATACATACAATTTAAGCAAGCTCGAAAGAAATGGTAAATGCTGGAGGCCCAATATTTTAAAAAGACAAAAATTTAATGAAGAAAAGTTGTACATTTGAACAGATGGAATTAGATGGAACCTCTGTAGATGTTACGTTTCAAGGATCGACAGAGGTTCTAAATATCTTTCATATTAAGATGCAACCAAATGGCTGAAACATCATAAAAAGATCCAACCCATTATGAAATAAAAATAATAATGGAAATGATAAGATAAAAATAGAAAAGGGAGGATGACAGTACAAAAAACTAAATATAACAATGTTTAACAAATTTATTTATGAGATTAGACATCAGAATTCATACATATGATCACCTTTATTCTTGACGCCGAATATACGAGTAGTAATGAACTAACATAAGAAAAATACTCGATAGAATTGTAGAGAACGACATCTGATTAGAAATTGTGAAAATACTCTAGAAGAAGATTGGTTCTCAATTTATAATTGATATGCAATTAAATTACAACTCCAGGAATCAAAGAAATGAAAAAATAAGTAATTAAATTATTTATAGAATAATAATTGTTAAATAAGATGTATCTAAAACTTATCACAATGATTATTCAAAAACTGCAAGAATATTTATAAAAATATTAATGTAAGAATTATAAGCACTAGATGTTATTATAGAATTATAAAAATGACTAAAACGATAATTAATAAATTTATAAAATTAATTTAAAATTTCTAATAATTAACTGATAATATTTTCTAACAATTAACTGAATATATTTCTAATAATTAACTTATATTATTTCTAATAAACAACTTATATTTCTTAAAAGTAACTGAATATTTTCTGATAATTAACAAAATTATCTGGATAGGATTCAGCCTTACAGTATTGTAATAAATCAGCTAGATGGATAGTAAATTGTATATTTTCACATAACCTAAAAATCCTATGTAATGGATTAATTACAGTATTTTTGTTTACCTGTTTATTCATATAGGAGTTAAAATTGTTAATTTTGAGAATTTTAAATGGTGAGCTTTTCCTTTTGTTAAATATATTTGAAAAAAATGAAAAATCAATATCAAGAGAGAGAGAGAGTTAAATCTAAAATGTTAAAAATTAATAAGATGTTTTCATTAGGTATAAGTGATAAATTTGGGGGATAAAAATCGAAATCTATAACAGTTGATGACGGAGCTATCTTAATAAGAATGACATCATCAATACAGTGGTAAAAAGTATATGCATAGTTATAAAATTTGACTCGTAGAAGTATAGATACCGATTTACTAGAGCAGAACTAGCAGAAACACTCTCAGGAACACCCTTAATTTGCATATAAATTTTATTGTCTTCTATCAAGTAATTATTAAAGATAACACACTTGAGAGAGAAGGTAGTGCATGTAAGATTAATCAATATTCAAATGTCGCCTATTATAGAAAAACTTAATTACATCCCAAAGTATTTTATATAGATCTTTTATGTCAATATTGTTAAACAGGTCCTTAAAATCATAACTTTGAAATCCCAATATATTAATAGTGTCTAACTTTTGAATTAAATGATAACTGCTATTAGTTGTTTAATTAAAATACAAGGATTTAATGTATTTTGGATCCGAAATTCGGTGCCATAAGACATAAGATTCTTAAGTACTGTATTTTGAACAATGTTGAGATCACCAATAATTATGTGTTTATGATTGCAGTCTATAAATTTAGAATAATTTGTTTGGTTGCAAGCACAAGAACATTTGGGAATGGTATTTTGATTTAATAAACATTTGGATGTATCATTGTAATTGAATTTTTTTCTACCCACAGTGGTATTATATTTAAATATTTTAAAAATATGAGCATTAGGAATAGGAAAATAGTGTTTATACTGTTGAAATAAATAATTGGAATTCATATTATTATAAAGTGATTTTTTTTTAATTATACAATAAGTAATATACTTTTTATTTAAGATAATTAGAGATAGAAAGGGATTGAATGAAGGTTTATAAAACAAGCTCTCGTTATAATAAAATCGTATAAAAGTTGTGAAAATCTGTTATGGAAATAAAAAGTATAGAGAACAGTATTTCTAAAGCGTCCAAGAAAGAAAACACATGAGGATTTTAATCTTGCACATATTTACTATGCATATTAATTTTCAAAAAGGTGAATAATTGGAAATCAGAGAATTGAAATAATAATATGTCTCGTCTGAGTCAACCAGTCTAGGAACTCCTACTTAACTGTGTCGTGGTTTGAACCCAGGGCTGAAACGTAGCAGATAAAACATCATATTATTGATTTAACGTCCTCTGCAATTCAAATCATTTAAACCTACCTTATGAGCTTTCGCTAGAAGACCAACGCCATCACCTTTAACTGAGGTTATCTTACAAGAACACATATTAAGTTAAACATAAATCAAATACATAAAATGTCCCTCTGCGAGTCCGTGTTGCCTATGGCGCAAAATATTAATTTCAAATATATAAATCCCTATTCATATATTTCTTAAATAAATATAAAATACATAAAAATTAAAATATCATTCATAAGCTGGTAAATTAAATAAAATGAATTAAACGTCACAGTGAATTAACACGTTATTCTGCATGACAAAATCTTTACAACACGGATTAAAGAAATAATCAAATTGCAGCCGACTTGGAACAAACGTTCCCTGTTTCACAACAAGCAGAAAGAATTAGTTCATTATTAATATCTTTACAAGAACAAACTCTGACACTCGCGAACAAGCGACGAGGAATTATTGATATACCTGCCAATCACCGCCATTAAGCTGTCCACCCAGTTGTAAAGTTTTCATCTCACAGCTTTCATCGCATTTCATGCCCGCCTTCAATCTATAATGTCACTTCCTTTGAATTTATCTCCTTAATTGGGCGTGCTGGCAATGGAAAGTTTGTTATTTTTTTTTTAATCTTAATATAGGAGCATATCCAAATCATAATATTTTAATACTTGTGTGTAACTAAGCTACTACTGCTTGTGTGTAAATAAGTTACTACTGCTTGTTTGCATTGTAAATAAGCTGCAACTGCTTGTGGGTAAATAAGGTAAATATATGAATTAATATATCAGTGAAATAATAATTCAATTTTGAACAGCAAATTAAATTTAAATTAATTAATCGATTAAATTTAAATCAATTTTGAAATCAATGTATTACATTATTTATCCCATGTATTACTATTTGCTATAAAATTTAATTCCATTAATACAAATAATGAGATGCAATATTAATTTAATTTTGGCGCAAGGAAATGTGCAGATCACACACATCATGTTTTCGCATTTGGCGTCTGGAAATTCCATCTCTTTCTAATGTTACTGATAATAGCAATAGCAGAGTATTGATATTAGCATTAGCTATTCATTATCATATACATACAGCTGAATGACACAGTATGACTAAGGGACATCAAAAATGTCATTTAACAATCTAAAGAAAGGATGGAAGTTCAATTTAATTGAACCATTATTTTGCTCAAAACGTTTCAAAATCATAATAATTCATCATAAATCTCATATATTTCGATATATTTCATATTTCTCATGATATATCGAATGAACGGAAAGCCTTGTTCTGAGATTAACGCGGTCAAAGATTTAAGTTAAGCATACAAAACAAAACAAAACAAAAATTAAAAAAAATTAGTCTTTCATGCTTACTTTCCTTATATACATAATGCATAAGGAAAGTATTGTGACAGGATCGAAAATTCGAATTCGAGTTTTCGACGAGAAAGCCCTTTTCAAGCATCCCTGGTCACGAATCAAACATTTTTGAAGTGATGTCTGTGTGTGTGTGTGTGTGTGTCAGTGAGTCTGTGAAGACGATATCTCACGAACGAATGGAGCGATTCGAATAAAATTTGGTAGAAAAATCACAATCCTTGAGTACTGGAAGCCTATTGTTTTAAAATACAATTAAATGCTCAGAACCCCCCTAAATTTTCGAGTGAAATTTCGAAAAAAATATCAAAAAAAATCAAAACCTTTAATAAAGGTACGCAAATAGACATTTCTTATATAATTTTTCCTTGGAAAACGATTGACACAAAGTTTAGAACGCTACCATGAACCGTTCTGGAGATATTGGATATTTTTCAAATGAATTTATCAAAAAATCCAATAAATTAAAAAAAAATATTTGCTGTTAAAAACATGTTCACTTTTCAAATGTAATATCATACGATAAATTTAGTGACATTATTCTCGTGGATCTAACTCGTTCCATTCACGAGAAAATATACTTTGAATAATACTTTTGTATTTGAACGCCAATAGTCATTTATCCGCTGTAAGAATAACTTATTTCTCCATCCATAACGCTTGGCGAGATTTAGGCAACGAATTTAGCGGAATGTCACCAACTTGACGACATTTTTAAATGTTGCCAAATTAACGAAAATTTCGCCAAATGGATAAAAATGACGCTAAATCAATGAAAATGACGACTAATTTAAGAAAATTCAATATTTTGGAAAAAAATATAAATATCTACTATAAGAATAACATTTTTTAACTGTAAAAGTAATACATTCGTTGCACTATATAAGGAAAGTTATGCGCTGCCCACATCTGATTTCTTAAAAACATCTCCCAATAGCCTGAAAGTAAATTATTGTAATTCTTATCGATCATTTCCGAATTTATAATGCTATAATACTATGCTAAAATCAAAACGTATATTACTTTAAAATAGTGGATGTAGTAGATTTAAATCAATTCTTCCAGTGTTATGTACTTTTAAATTCACAGAACCATTTTCCCTCAACGTTGTAGAAGTGCATTAAATATTTGGCGCCAAACTTCACCGGGAAAATCGCTGTGACTACTGAAGCTACTCTCTAAGCCACCCCTCTGAATTCACAGCAATTACATTTTGCCTACAACCGTCGCTGTTAGGCCTAAGGTCAATTCGGAATCGCCGTGTCTACTTATACGCCCATTAAGTACGTAACAGGAAATGGAGCTTAACATCTCCGGAATTACATTCTGTTCGAATTCAGTCAGGAATCATCGCAATCAAGTTTAATAGCTCTTACAATTCGAAAAGAAGAAGATAGTTTTATCTTGTTTTGAAGTAGATTGGGATTAGGATATTGTGAGTAGTCGAGACAGATTTGAAAAATGGTTTAAACACAGTAACGGTCTCTGAATATTTTTTTCAATAAAATTGGTGGTGTTCATATTTGCATAAAAATCTAATTCAGTCAACAAGTTCTTGGGAAACAAAACATTTATATTTTGTGATTAAAGTAGTATAAACTAGAGTATATGAATCAGGACTTCTCCTCCATAAAAAATGGATAAAGAAAACTTTGTATTTCTAAAGATAAAAAATCTGATGTGGGCAGGACATGACTTTCCTTATATAAAGCAATGAATTTACTACTTTTACAGTTGAAAAAAATGTTATTCTTAGATAATTATATTGTTTCCAAGATATTGAATTTTCTTCAATTAGTCGTCATTTTCATTGATTTAGCTTCATTTTTATCCATTTGGCGGGATTTTTGTAAATTTGGCAACATTTGAAAATGTCGTCAAGTTGGCGACATTCCGCTAAATTCGTCTCCAAAATCTCGCCAAGTGTTATGGACAGAGAAATAAATTATTCTTACAGCGAATAAATTACTGTTGGCGTTCAAATACAAAAGTATTACTCAAAGTATCTTTTCTCGTGAATGGAACGAGTTAGATCCACATGATATTAAATACCACCAAAATAATTTTTTGATTTAATTTATGGAATTTTTTGATAAATTTATTTGAGAAATGTGCAATATCTCGAGAACGGTTCATTCTAGCGTTCTAAAGTTTTGTCAATGATTTCTAAGGAAAAATTACATAAGAAATGTCTATTTGCGTAACTTTATTAAAAGTTTTGATTTTTTGATGATTTTTTCAAAATTTCACTCGAAAATTTAGGGGGGTTCTGAACATTCGATTGTGTTTTAAAACAATATACTTCCAGTATTCACGGATTGTGGTTTTTGTACCAAATTTCATTCGAATCACTCAATTCGTTCGTGAGATATTGTCTCCACAGTCTCTCTGACACACACACACACATACTTTCTTACACAAACAGACATTACCTCCTAAATGTTCGATTCGTGATCAGGGATGCTTGAAACGTGCTCTCCCGTCGAAAACTCGAATTAGAATTTTCGACCCCGTCATAAAACTTCCCTTATACATTATGTATATAAGGAAAGTAAAAATAAATGCATTAATAAATGATCACTCATATGAAGGCAAATGAAGCATACATTTCGTTTTTGGCAGAACTATTTTATTAACACTTTCCAACATAGTCGTAATGTGCTTATGATTTTGTTCATCTGTATGTTTGTCTGACTTTCTGTTCGTTCGCACGATAGCTACCGTAAAAAAAAGACTTTATCAAATTGAAATTTCAGTGTGTTGTTGAGACGGTCTGCGAGACTCGCTAGTATGTAAAAGACCAACCGGTCAGTTTTGGATTTAACCCGGATTGAAAAATTAAGTACATTGAAGCCTATGGGACGTAATTTTCCAAACATTTTTAAAGTGGAGTTGAAATTCAGAAATTGCATTGAAAATTACAGGAAATATTCAAATTATCTCATAAAATATGTAAAAAAATTATCAAAATATGTTAAGTAGTTTTTTAAATAAAAATGTATATACTAATTATATCCATATTATATGACGAGATCACGTGACCCATTGCAAATTAAAACAAGAAAGATCAATCATGCTTAAAGCACTGATTATGAAACACTTTCCAACTTCATCGCAATTTTATTTAAACCTGTCTAAAATGCAATACATTCCTCGGTAATATTTTAAAACTTATCACACATTAATTTATTATATTTGACACCTTAAACCTTCATCGAAAAAAATTAACTTCATTCAAATGACGGCATTAAAGTATAAATTGCCTGGTTTAAACATCTCTAAAATGTGATACATTCCTCGGAAATAATTTTAGAATTATCATAATACTACGATAATTTATTATATTTGAAAACTTCATCGAAAACAACTGACATTCATTCAAATGACGTCATAATAAATAACACGCCTGGCTCTCTCTATAAAAGCAACATTTCATTCATAAATAATTCCCCCATTCATGTCATTCATCACAATACTATAATAATTTATTTTATTTAAAAATTAAGACCATTGAGCTACAAGTAAGTAAACTCAATGCGTAACTTCATCGAAAAATATCGTCCTTCTCTTTCTAAAATCAATGAATATTTCATTCATATCAGCTAAGCAGACTCCATGGACTAAATGATTTTGTGTTAAAGAATTACAGCGATTCTAATACAACTCATTCTACATATTTCGCTGTTTACATTTTACATAGGAGAAAAATAGGCTTAATAGTAGAAATAATCAAATTTGGAAGAGCATTTAAACTCAAATATATTGTCATTGCGTTGTTTCAGTATGTAGATGCACAGAATTTAGGCAAAAATAAAGTAGTTTTAGGAGGGATACAACACTCAATATGAATTAAAAAGAACATTAAAAATCACGATTTTGACACAAGATGGATGCCATATATCATTTTGAAGTGGGTCATGTGATCGTTTCATATCATGGACACGTGATGGCTTCATATAAGAGGTATTATTATTATTTTAATTTTTATTTGGAAAACAACTGAATATATTTCGCTGAATTTTTTTTTATGTATTTTATGGAACAATTTGAATATTGCCTAAAATTTTCGAAGCAATTTGTGAATTTTAAATCCGCTTAAAAAATGCTTGAAAAATTAGGTCCCATAGGGCTCAATGTATTCCATTTTTTCAACCCGGGTTCAATCCAAAACTAATTGGGTGATATTATTCATTTATATTCCCATAGGTCCTCTAGACCGTCTAAACAACATACTAAAATTTCATTTTGATTAAGTCATTTTTACGGCAGTTATCCTGCTAACGGACAGACAGACAGACAGACAGACAGACAGACAGACAGAATGAACAAAGTCATAAACACTTTTCAACTTTGTTGTAAAGTGTTAAAAAATATGATGTGGGCAGCACGTGTCTTTCCCTGCAAACTTATATCCTCGTTATCTTTATTTTAATTAAATTTAATTCATTTTTAATTCAATTTTCGTTCTCATTTGGTAACTGGACTTATTTTCAAAGGTGGCGTGGTGGAAATAAGAAAAACTAAAATATCTCGAGAACGGCTAGTCCTAGTTAATGGTGTGGATCTAATTAATTTATTCGTTAAAAATATGTATAAAACAAGCATTTAATGGATATATTTCAGCATACGTTGTTTTTAACACATTACAACAAAGTTGAAAAGTGTTTATGACTTTGTTCATTCTGTCTGTCTGTCTGTCTGTCTGTCCGTTAGCACGATAACTGCCGTAAAATTGACTTGATCAAAATGAAATTTTTGTATGTTGTTCAGACGGTCTGTAGAACCTATGGGAATATAAATGAATAATATTACCCAATTACTTTTGGATTGAACCCGGGTCGAAAAAATGAAATACATTGAGCCCTATGGGACCTAATTTTTCAAACATGTTTAAAGTGGATTTAAAATTCAAAAAATTGCTTCGAAAATTTTAGGTAATATTCAAATTTTTCCATAAAATATATAAAAAAAAATCAGCGAAATATATTCAGTAGTTTTTTAAATAAAAATTAAAATAATAATTACACATCTTATATGAAACGATCACGTGACCATGATATGAAACGATCTCATGACCCACTTCAAAATGATATATGACATCCATCTTGTTTCAAAATCGTGATTTTTTTAAGTTCTTTTTAATTCATATTGAGTGTTGTATCCGTCCTAAAACTACTTTATTTTTGCTTAAATTCTGTGCATCTACATACTGAAACAACGCAATGACAATATATGTGAGTTTAAATGTTCATCTAAATTTGATTATTTCTACAACTAAGCCTATTTTTCACTATGTAAAATGTAAACAGCAAAATATATAGAATGAGTTGTATTAGAATTCCTGTATTTTTTTAACACAAAATAATTTAGTCCATGGAGTCTGGATGACTGATATGAATGAAATATTAATTGATTTCATAAAGAGAAGGATGATTTTTTTCGATGAAGTTTCAACCATAGAGTTTAATTTTTTGTAGCTCCATGGTCTTAAACAAATGTTTAAATAAAATACATTATAATAGCATTGTGAGGAATGAAATGAATGGGAGAAAGTTATGAATGAAATCCTGTTTTTATAGAGAGATCTAGGCGTGTTATTTTTTCTATGACGTCATTTGAATTAATTTCAGTTGTTTTCGATGAAGTTTTCAAATATAATAAATTATCGTAGTATTATGATAATTCTAAAACTATTACCGAGGAATGTATAACATTTTAGAAATGTTTAAACCAGGCAATTTATATTTCAATGCCGTCATTTGAATGAAGTTCATTTTTTTCGATTAAGTTTTAAGTTTTCAAATTTAATAAATTAATGCAGTATTGTGATAAGTTTCAAAATATCACCGTGGAAGGTATTGCATTTTAGACTTGCTTAAATAAAATAGCATTGAAGTTGGAAAGTGTTTCATAATCAATGCTTTAAGCATGATTGATCTTTCTTGTTTATTTCAGATTTTGACGATTTTTGCGAGATATTTTTTTCCGAATCGTGTCAAAATCTAATCAGCACAGGATAACCCACAAGCGACTTATCTACCGAATTTTGTGAAATTCAGACCATTAGTTTTTCAGCTAAAATGGATACAGGCAATTTTTTCTGGCCATGTCGCAAAAAAATCTGTTCTTTTTTTACCTAATGGTACCCAAATCTACTCAGCACCAGGTTCATTTAAAATTGACTTACCTACCAAATTTTATGAAATTCGTTCCATTAATTTTTTAGTTAGAGTGGATACAAAATCTGCACAGACAGACAGACACACAGACACACAGACAGACACACATGCACACACACAAACGTCACGCTAAAAATTGTTTTATCGTATTCCAGAGGTCCCGATACGTGTAGATTCGTCGAAAACTCGAGTTGCGATTTTCGGTATGATTCCAGTATTTTCCCTGTACATTACCATGAATTGCAAGAAAAGTAATATCGCATCCATTTCTTTCGCTTACTTAGTGAAAATCGTAATTTTTAAGGAACACTTATATTTATATTTAGTGATGAATCCGGGGGAAATAGGGGACTGTTACATATATCAAATTGTGAGCAAATCAATTTGTCAGCAAATACTCCATATTATGCATACCGATAATCTCCTTTTCAAGAAATTGTTTGGTATTAAAAGACTTTCTATAACATCGTAATGAAACCTAAAGATATGCCATTAAATAAGATGTGAAATTTATATCCCGACATGTTTTACTTTTATTTTGTACCGTCCCCTCAATGCTAGCCAGAAATGATGAATTCGCATACTTGGGAACGTGATCTAAGTCATAAAATTCAGTATTTTACATTTTGATCATAAAAGTATTGATTTAGTTTTAAATATTATAATGCATAATACAATTTTTTAGAATTTATAGAATTTTTTATAGAGTGACCATATGAAATGTTACATTTCGAATTTTTCGAATGAATAGAGTTTTTGATTTAAAAGTGTCATAAACAGTTGATATTGAAGATACCGATATGCGTTTTTTTAATGATCTTGTTGCATTAAAAACACAAATTTTCTGATTGACCAAATTTGTCTAAGGGGGTCGTATAAAAATTTAAAAGTGTAACTTTTTGAAAATTAATGGGAGGACTTTTTCAGTAACGTAGTCTTATTCAATACCTTACTTTCAACATTTTCGCAATTTACATTGTCCACTTATCTCTAATATGTAAAGAATTAAAGCGCGTTTCAATCTTTTTGGGACACCCTATATATATATATATATATATATATATATATAGTTCTACATATTATAATAACAAAGACAGTTATAAAGTTTCATGAAAATCCATCACTACTGTTTGCTGCTATCACAAGAAATCGACCACAGACATCGGATGGGCAGACAGACGGGCATCCCTCCAAAAATAGTCAAAATATGTTCAG
Source organism: Amaurobius ferox (assembly GCA_951213105.1). NCBI lineage: Eukaryota > Metazoa > Arthropoda > Arachnida > Araneae > Amaurobiidae > Amaurobius > Amaurobius ferox. The sequence goes on along the minus strand of OX578146.1, from coordinate 35,117,250 downwards.
GAGATATTAAAGCATGTATTGACATCAAAATCTCTAATTCAATTTTTTTTTGGAAATAGTACCTCCTCCATAATATATTAGATAGTAGGTGAATGCATAGTAGGTGAAAATGCATAGTAGGTGAAAATGCATATATATGTCAAAACGATTGTCATTTTGACACGTAAAAAATAATATTTACAAAATATGCTATGAAGTGTGACCTAAAAATTAAACTTGATTAGAGATAAATGAAAGGTACTTCAGTGGGCAATAGTTTATTTCTTCAAGAGAAGGAATTTTATAACAATTAGTACCCTTTACGACTCACGGTATTTCGCTCTCCCCGCTCTAACTGTAGATAGCAACAGATTTAAAAATGTATGATTCACTCTAAATAATTAATCAGTCTTCAAATTAGACAGAAAGTAATTTGTAGTTAAAGTATTTTAACATCTAAGCAACTTTATATTTTAAACATTTTCTGTAAGGAGCTTTAATTAGCAATTTACTCCCGAGTGTCTTCGACTTCATTGCCCATTTAATTTTATATGAATACAAGTAAGTTTTCGCGTAAAGTGCGGAAATTTGAATTAAACGTTACTTAAGATGAGATAATATTGAAGTTATTTAAAAGAATTTGTAATACTCTTATACAGTGTGAATGAGTGAACAAAATGAACTTTTAGAGATGTAATTGATTCACTGAAATACTCACACTAAATAAGTGTATAGCATTAAAAACGTATTAAATTCATATTTATTACTTTCCTTATATACATAATGTATATGGAAAGCATTGTGATGGGGTCGAAAATTTGAATTCGAGTTTTCGACGGGAGAGCACGTTTCAAGCATCCCTGGTCACGAATCAAACATTTTTGAGGCGATATCTCCATCTCACTCTCTGTGTGTGTGTGTGTGTGTGTGTGTGCGTGTGTGAAAGTATGTGTGTGTGTGTGTGAAAGTATGAGTGTGTGTGTGTCAAAGTGTGTGTGTGTGTGTGTGTGAAAGTATGAGTGTGTGTGTTTGTGTCAGTGAGCCTGTGGAGACGATTACTGACGAACGAATGGACCGCTTCGAACGAAATTTGGTTCAAAACTCATAATCCTTCAACACTGAAAGCCTATTGTTTTTATACGCAATCGAATGTTCAGAACCTCCCTAAATATTCGAGTGAAATTAAATTTTGAGAAAATCGTCCAAAAATCAAAACCGCTAATAAAGTTACGCAAATAGACATTTCTTACGTAATTTTTCATTAAAAAACGATTGACATAAATTTTAGAACGTTAACATGAACTGTTCTCGAGTATTGAACATTTTTCAAAAAAAAATATCAAAAAGTCATATAAAAAATTCCTATTGAGAAACATGTTCATTTTTCATATGTAATACCATGCGATAAATTTGGTGACATCATTCTCGTGGATCTAGCTCTTTCCATTCATGAAGAAAGATATTTGAGTAATACTTTTGTATTTGAAAGCCAGTAGTCATTTATCTGCTGAAAGTGTAACTTATGAACGACATGAAAATGACGACTGATTGACGAAAATTCAATATCTTGGAAAGAATATAAATTTCTACTATAATAGTAATCTGTTTTGTTTTTACTGCAAAAGTAGTAAATTCATTGTATTACATAAGTAAAGTCATGTGCTGCCCACATCAGATTTTTTTATAAATATATGTATACAAGTGTTTCAGCCAGTTATGTTGTCACAAAATAAATATTACCGGGACTCTTTACAAATTGCATCACAATGACATAACATTCCAGTAATAAATAAGTTAAGTTACACAATGTAATGTCATAGTTGTTAACATGCTTATTATTATTAGTACTGACGTTCTCGAGCGAGCGGGGATGCAGAAACCATGATTTTAAGTAAACATTTCGTGTAGAAATATGGGGTCTGTTGAGGTTTATGAACATTAGAGATGACACATTACTTATCACAAATTGTGTTCTAAACTTCGTGGACTAAAATAATTATTATATTGCTGTTATACAACAAAGGAGTTATTGTGCTACGTAAGGTTTTGATTAGACACATTACAAATTCATGTAAAAAAAGCAAATTAAAAAAACTAAATACGTACTGACATTTTCAGTGGCAAAGCATTCCCTGGTTACACAAAAAAGTACCTGGACGACGCCTTGATGAGTCCTGGCCCGATTACTCCAGTGGTATCAACATAGTTGACTTTCCCGTTTTAGCTTTAGTAATTGGCTTTAGACATATACTTCACATTTGAATGTATGTTAACATTAAATGAGAAATTAGGAAAAAAGTTGCGCATACAATAGCTATTCTAAAAATATAAACTATTACATTCTCTGCAATATTTGGCTAGTTGTTGTTTGCGGGCATGGATGTTGACATGTCGAGGCCAAGTCAGACTTCCGCCCTTCGAGGAGCCTCTATAAAAGTGAAGCTGCAATTCTTCTCATCTTCGCCATTGGACACCTGGGGGGGGGGGACATGGTGCGTAGACGCTCCTTCACCACGGATTGATTAGTATACAACAACAACAACCATTTCCCCATGAAAATGAGACAGAGATAGGGATTTTAATGCAATATATAGTATACTTGTACAGAAGATAAAATGCAAAGAAAAATAAAATCCCAGATTTGCACTGGAATTTTATTATTTGGAGTCTTCTATTTTGAAATTTTTAACACTTCTAACAAAAAGGAAAAAAAAAAGAGTTATCCCGTACAGAAAAAAATAAAATGAAGCGATGCTTACAATTTTATTTATATAGACAGCTGAGGTATACTGGACGTTGCGAGTGATTTAAAATATGTGCAAATTCATGTAGTAACCTAAATAACATGTAGTAACTCAAAACATTTGTGAGGTCTATATAACCTTTGTCTTTTATGTCCCTCAGTTTTCGTTATAATTTATTTTAACTTTATACTTATAACTTCTGACTGGTTCAGCTATGTAGACCAATCGCGAAGCCAAGTAACATCTGCGGGCATGCATGGCGACAGGATAAGTTTCGGATCGTAAGTGAGGGAGAAGCTGGGTAATCGTGGAGGTTGGCTGCAGTCCCGGAAGTAGTCTGGTTGAAGTTTCGGTTGGGAAGTTGCTGGAAATCGATTGGGAAGTGAGAGAGGAGAGAAGTGCAAGTCTGTGGAGCAGGTACTACGGTTGATACCACTATGATCGTAAGTATCTAGTATCACTGGTTGGCCAAGACAAGGTTTAAATGTCCTAGGGAGAAGTTGCATAAGCCTCGACGATTTAGACATCTTCCAATAATTAGCTACGGATAGTATGTCAGCAGGTTCATCAAAGTTCATTAAAGATCCGATGTGTTGAATAATAGGCATACGCAATTCTAACTGTTTTGTATCTGTATATATGTAGTTACGCTGTCAGCTGCAGTATGTTGAGTGAGTACACAATAAATGTGTTTAATTTAATTCCCTGCATCAGTGTGCTATTGCCACTGGCCTTAAGGACCTCTTTGTATCTTATTCTGAAAGTTATAGTTAAGTCACTTTTGAGGGGAATAAATGTGAAATAAACAGATGGTTCCTTTGAAAGTGCACCCGACCAGGGTAGTAGTGTTGTTGTTGAGACCCAGACCGTCCGACCTACCAGAAAGGTGTAAGGTAACTGTATGGACGGCCGGGAAGTGCCACCCAATTTAGACCGGAACCCAGTGGGGGAGGCATCCACAGGGACCGTACCCTCCCTCCCCTACCACCAACCTCTCGGAAGGACTTACGGACCCACATGTTTAACGTGATCGTACTCCGCATGAACACGGCGGCATTTGTGGTAGCGTGCAAATCTAGCGCGCAAACCACGGGGATACCGCACCCGAGATGGCCAACAGCACGCGGTGTTCCGAGGTGGTCACCCACCAAGTACTAACCGCGCCCGATGCTGCTTGACTTCGGTGATCTAACGAGAACCGGTGTCAGGGTAGTAGTGTGACAAACTTCATCTGAGGTAAAGGTATGACGTTTACACATTATATTAAAATGTTTAATTTAATTCTCCTAAAAATAAGAATAATAATATCCGTTCTCGCTACACAAAACCACATTCATAGGTAAATCGGAAGAATAATACGTCCCGGTCCAATGTTTAAACAAATGTACAAAAAAGTGAAAATTAACTAATATATTCTAAAATGAAATCGCTAATATAATATTATATAACCTGTTACCACTTTTCTTATAGTGTAACAATTGGTTAAAATTAATATATGCATTTGAAAACATTTTCCGAAATAAAACAAATTATGTAAGAAATTGTAAATAACAATAATTCCCATTATCTCTAAACCCGAGGGCCGTAAGTGATATCATTCAGTCAAAATTGCAATACAGTTCGTTTACCAAATTTATGTTTATATCCATTTCTTTTTTATTTATATGGGAAAAATTAATAAAAATCGTCTGCCGTATAAAAACATTGGATCCAATTCCGTTGCTAAACGACATTAAATAATATCCTTCAAATAAATTGGCGGAAAAATATCGTCTTCATAATGCTATGTATATGAAGGATTTAATTGTATGACGTTCATTTATGCTTCGACAACCCCAAGTCCTAGAAACTTGTACTAAACTACCCACAAAGTGCCTCAAATAGTATCAACCCTGGTTACCCACAAAATATCAATTCAGTGCTCAGTGGTGATAAGATAAACAAGCAAACAAACAGAGGCTCACACATACATACTGTTTTCAATTTTATTTATATGTATATTACATTTATAGGAGTCTGCACTTTGTAAGTATTTAAAACAGAAATAAATACATAGCATTATTGAGTAGATATGACGAGCATGAAATATCCATATAGTCCAGCAAATTACGGGAAATTTGACATTAGATATTAATAATAAAATCCTTAGTGATTTTCAGCCCTTTCAGTGTGTTTAGGTGGTTTTTAAAAGAATATTCCGTAAATATTTCCAATTAGAATTGTTAAGTAGATATTTCAGTATCCGTAATATGGGATTAAAATATTCTATAAATAGTTACTATAAATATATACTTTCTATAAATAGTTCTATAAATATACACGTCCTGTAAATAGTTGAATATACACTTTCTATAAAGAGTTACACATTGTTATAATTATTGCGTAACACAGCTCCCCATTTTCTATTTTCCAGACAGTCAACAGGAAACGATATTTTTATCCCCAGATGCATTCACTGAAATGAAACGAAAAAACCCTACTTAAACATAATCTTGATAGCACTTCAACAACACTCCAAAAGTAATTATTTCACCAAAGCAAAGCACTTGACAGATAGCAATACATCTTTTTCAATATTTTCTTTTTAAGCAGCACTTATGTGCGTGATATGAATTTGTTTAATAAATAATGATCGTATAATTAATTAGTGCTATTTCTTGCTTTCAGATTTTCATAATAAAAGATATTTTTTTTCATAGTTCATTGCAACTCTTATCACGTGACTTGTAATTAACGAATCGTGATGTTTGTTTTGAAGAAAAAAAACGGTAACAAATCAGATTATTTGTTCTGGTAATGATTGAAGAAGTTGATCTTATGAGCTTCATGTGAAGTTATAAATATTCATAAAAGTTGATTGAATTATTTGTGCACTTTGTTATAATAAAATACGTAGGTAAGCTTCAAATGTAGAAGGAAAATTTGCTGTTTCTGTAGTTTAATGGTACCACTGTCGACCGGAAAGGAAATATGTGGACCAAATTTGAAAGCGGATGGTATTTTTATAAATTACTTGAAATATTTTATAAAATATTTCTGGTATTTTAAAATAAGAAAAATATGCTAAATTTTAAAGAACAGGATTAATGTCATGTATAGGAATGTTCTTGTTCATATTCACAATATGTAAACTGATTTCGCTCTTTTTGGTGAACTTTACCACACGATTACTTACAATTTTCCTGACAGCAAGGACTCAGATTTTCCCAGTTGTTAAGAACATCTACAGCAAGTTGGTTCTGTTACAACTTAGGCGTTACAGTACCAGATTCATTTTCTGGATATGTGACGTCAGGTGCATAGTACAACGGATTTCATAGACAGGATTTCCGGAAAATGCAGTACTTAGCATATTTCTTGAATTTAGAGTAGTCATCGGATATTATGTACTGAACAACGTTAAAAACAAAGCCAGTCCACGGTTATTGGTATCTGTAGTGGAAGTTTTGTGAATGTAATATCAAATACATTGCAATTTATAATAAACTGGTTAACAACATAAAATGCTGTATAAATCAAAATAAATAATCATGCGTACGTTTTGCAGTCAATTGGATTTCTATCATCAATGCAAAATATATAAAATTTAACTCCCAATTGCCCAATTAAGCACAAGTCAATGTTGGCTAATTTAATTGGATGAGCGACATCACAATATAGTAATTCCATCTAGTGGCAAGAAAATAAATTAAAACCATTCAGTTATTAAAGGGAATTACCATCAAGTTTAGGTTCAGAATGTTTGTTCTGTTGATGGAAATCCAGTTGATTTCCGAAAAATATATCTGCTTATTTATCTTGATTTGTGTTGCATGTTATGGTGTAAACCAGTTTAATATTGCTTGTGTGCAAAGGCACGTGATTTTATTATTATTAACATGCAATTTTTTGTAACAAATATCAAACCTCTGCAACGCTCTAGGCCAAAAATGCAGCTATGATTTGGACTACAGTTAGGATTGGCAAGCAAAACAACTGTGTAAAATAACTTGCTTGTCTTTCGCCCACACACAGAGATCGGACTGCTGCACTTATTAACTTCAGTTCAATTTTTGGGATGAAACCCTATATACACCGACGATATTGGACAACGCATGCAAATTTGTGGATTGAAGAATCAGTCAGAAGGCCACTTCAATTTGTCTTCAGTGCGCCGCATAGCCTACAGGAAAAATTGCTTGAATACCCAGGGTCCAGAAGTCCAAAAGTTTTGCTAGCAGCCGCCCCACACACATCCGTTTGTTTTTTTAAACTTGGAATAAATATCTAAAATTTAAAATTAGCAAAAATAATAAGTAGTCTCCACAACTTTCTCCACAGATTGACAAAATTTGATATTGTACATAGTATAACAACAACGAGTGTCAGTGTTTTCAATCAATATATTGCTCTGTAAATCACATAGCTCCGTTGCTTTTAACAATTACAACAAGAATTCCAAATTTCATGGATATTTTTCTTTTGATGGATATTACACCTCCTATGGTAAAGTAAACTTTCTATTATCTTGAGATTCTAATGACTTTTTGGCATGTAAATACTTCTGATAGCTTCTAAGCGATGCTGACTTTGATTTTCTGGATTAACGTATGTATTCTTTTGACATTGTTAAAAACAATTCTGAACACATTAAACTATTTATCCCGATTTAGATGAAAAATGTGTATTATCTTGAAAATGATGAAGAATATTGTGTTATAAACGATGCCAACTGGTTTTGTCTAAAATGACGTAAATAATTATATTATTTTGATATTGTAAAAAACAATTCTGAACACATTCAATTATTTATCACGATTTCGATGAAGGACGTGCATTATCTTGAAAATGACGAAAGCTATTGCCCTATAAACAATGTCGATTGCTTTGGTCTAAAGTGACTTTTGGCCTAAAGTTTTAATATCCTTATAAAAATTAAATATCTGTGTTTCTTTGATTCTTACACCTTAGAAATCAATTGACAACTTACGTTTACCATTTTATGTTTTGCCGATATAATATGCTAACATACAATATATTTATATACCGATTTTTATTGCACAAATTTTCATTTAAAAATTTTAATTTGTTAAAAATGTATCCTGCTTACAAATTCACAGACATACACGACTGCAGAAAGTAATTTTCCCTATATTGGTGCATATAGAGATGATACTGAATTCACAAAGACGAAAACTGTTAGTGTCTTGGAGATGTCAGATGTTCTAATCTAGAATATATCTAGAATATATCTAACTTTAGGTATATTGCAATACGCGACAAAAAGAAACTGCGAAATGCTTGTGGTATTTTCGTACGCAATTATTTTTGTTACATTTATGAAATATTCCGAATTTAATTTTTTTTTCTTTTCAGGTATGTTATTTGTTGTATTTTGGAAATCAATCCTGATGGTTTAAAACATACTTTATGCAAGTATATGGTAATTTTTTTCACTTTTTAATAATTTCTCGATTTAAATAGCTCTTTCAACATATTCCTAAACAGTGTTTTATGTTAACCATTTTTGAAAACATGGTTTTATGAATTAAATGTAAATATAAAGCTAATTTTAACGATGTGACTTGCGCAAACTCGAAACTGCTTCGAAATGTATTCAAGGCATTATCTTGATAAATGGAAACTTTCTGTAGAGATTTCAAAATAATAATAATTTATTAGTAACATCATAAGCCAGTTTATTAAATGTATCAACTAGTTTCAAAAGTTGAAAAAAAAAAACGCTTTTTTGTCAAGATAATAGGAAATACAGTAAAATCAGGGAACTTCTGTTAAAAGAAACATCCTTATCTTTCCTGTCCTGTTTGTCCTGATATAATTATCCTGACGAATTTTGTTTGTTAAACCGGTTAATGCCCTTATTTAACTGTGTTACTAAATACGTATGTTTATTTCCAAATAACTAATCTTTTTCATTTTATCTAAGCTGCCTACACAGGCTAATAAACATATAAAATACATATCAACAAAAAATGGTGATTGATTTAATTCGATATTACTTCGGTCAAATTCGAGATTTGGATACAAAAATATGTTTTAAGACTTCTTGAACACGTTTTAACTATTTTTGGAGTGCTGTCAGTCTATGTCTTTATTCGATTTGTCGTGTACATGATATTGGCTACAAATATTAATGAATTTTCAAGAAATTTTATATCCGGCTTTGTTATTAAAAACAAAATCTAGAACTAGAAATATTTCTTTCAAATTCGAGCAAAAACTTTGAAATTTATTCGAAATTATAATTTTTTTTTAATATGGCTGCATAAAAGAAAATCTGACATAATCATGCATAAAATGGTTTATTTAAGGCTTAATGATTACCAAACTTAATAATTTCAATCATTGTTGTGAAGAATTGTTCCTATATAATTTTTTTCGTACGTCATTAATCTCCTCGGGGGAAGTTACCCCCCCGCTGGGGAGAGTACATTTTCAAGAATGGAAACTATCGAAAGATGATGCCAAAGCCTTTAAAGCTAAGAGTAACATGCTAAATATGTAATCATTTTGACACACAACACAGCTTGAAAAAAAATGGTGTAACATTTGAAAAAATAAAGTGACTAAAAATGGATTCTGGTATGTGAAAGTCAAATTAAGACGCAACCCAATTTATTTAATATATATTTTGCGCGTTTTATCACTTTCGAACATAGTTGAAAAGAGATTATGCCTTTGGTCATTCTGTATGTCTGTTCGATCGCACGATAACTGCCGTAAAAATGACTTTATCAAAATGGAATTTTAGTATGTTATTTAGACGGTCTGTAGGACATGTGGGAATGTAAATGAATAATATCAGTTTTAAATTAAACCCGGGTTGAATAAGAGAAAAACACTAAACACTATGGAACCTAATTTTTCAAACTTTTTTTAAGCGAAGTTAAAATTCACAAATTGTTTCGAAAATTTTAGGACATATTCTGATTATCTCATAAAATATAAAAAAAATCAGCAAAATATGTTTAGTAGTTTTTTAAATAAAAATGAAAATAATAATCACACCTATGATATATGAAGAGATCCCTGGACTAATTGCTAAATAAAATATGGTATCCATTTTTTTTCGATGTGTCAAGTGTGTGATTTTTAATGACCTTTTAAATTTATATATAGTGTTGCATCCGCCCTAAAACCGTTTTATTTTTGCATATTTCCTGTGCATATAGTCTTTGCTAAGGCAATTACAATTACTTTTAAATGATCATCAAACTCTGATTATTTTTATAAAGAAGCCTAATTTAATGAATGCAAAATGTAAACAAATCAAGTGATTGTAAGGTGAGTTGTATAAGAACTGCTTGACTCTTTTCACGCCAAATTATTTAGTTCTGGAGTCCTTAATATAAGTGATATGAATGAAATATTCATTGATTTTACATAGAGAAGCAGACGATTTCATAGCATTGCCTTTTCTGATGAAGTTTTAAGCTTCCAAGTAAAATGCATTATTGTATTATTGTGATAATTAAAAAATATCACAGCTGAATGTATCACATTCTAGAGATGCTTCAATAAAATTGAATTTTAGTTGGAAAGTGTTTTATAATCAAAAATTTATGATTGATTGATCTTCCTTGCTTCATATTTCGAATCATCATTTTCCCTATCATTTATCCCGCTTGTAATGTTATTTCTTAACATATTATTCGTAATTACTCTAATCTACTATATATATGCCAGATACTGTTTTTTGGATATAAGTCAATAGTGACTTAAGGGGACGATGGACGTTGAAATGAGCAAAAATCGACTGAAAAAGTTTTAACATATAACTTTATTTTACACATTTAACATTTGCTTGCGGATGGGACAGCGTCAATCCGAAGCGAAGAACCTCCCAAAAAGACAGGTATTTGATTTACCCTATCCCAAACCTGCTGCAGCAGCTGCAATGCTTCTGTCGGCGAGCGCAAATTCCTGCAAATGGGGTCGAACTGTTTGAGATAGGGTATCTCAAAAGCCTGTCTTTTTGGGAGGTTCTACGCTTGGGATTGACGCTATACCACCCGTAAGCAAAAAGCTGAATGCATTTTTTTTTAAACTGGATTTTCAAAGGTTTTACATTTTTAAAATGCTCCATGCGTCTTAATTTTGTCTGAGATGCATGAAATTAGACAAGAAGACACCTCTTATACTTTTTAATGAAACTGGGTATGCATTTTATAATTGGACCTTATTAAGGTGATTAAAAGTGAATAAGAACCTAATTAAATGATGAAAATTAAGTTTTATTGCAGAAAATTAAAAACAAAAAATAACTTTCTAAGGGATTTAAAAAATGGGTACCCGAGTTTGTTCATAATGTGTTTTGGGTGACCATAATGTAAAATTAATCAAAAATGTGCACAAATGGCACGCAAGGAGCATTTTCAAATTTTCGTTAAAAAAAATTAAATTAAAGAAAAAATATTACAAAATTGAAAAAAAAATATTAATGGTATTGTATAGAGTAATGTTAAGAGGAATATTTATACAAATTTTCACGTTTCTAAGTCAATAAATAAATAAAAAATATGTCAACGTCGAGAAATATGTCAACGTCGTTAGGAAAGCACAAAATGCTGATTACGCCGGTGATTCGTATAAATAACTGAACCAGTTAGGATCGTTGGCATAAATAACAAATTATAATGACTGAGTGAAATAATAATTGGAAGGTTATTTAGTAAACCTCAACGCTGTCACATTCAGAATCAAATAAAACAATCAGTATTTAATTAATCATCATTTTATTTGTGTTTAAATGCGTTGCTGAAGTTTTCCTTATGCTTTGCAAAATTTGTTTTTTATTTAAATTCTAATGTCTTTCAGTTTCATTAATTTATTTTATTTAGATGCCATTTTGAAATCTATTTATATGCAAATTCAATGTTTGATCTATAGGTGGCATTTGAAGTACAATAATTAAGTAATTTTCGTGAAAAGCTGTTGACAGGGCTCAACCGACATCTGACTAGAACTAACAATTTTCTAGAACTAACAATTCGATACAGGACTAAATAAACTTCATATCGATAATGATGCTAACTAATTTATCGCATAATAAAATGTGATCATATTATATACTAGTTAACAATTTTTTGAATCTTCTGTCATTTTTTAATACATTGTTTTTAATTTGGCCTACCTTGAGAACGATTCTTGTTAGCGTTCTTAATTTAATATCAGTCGTATTTCAATAAAAGATTACATAATAATGAATAATTTACGTAATATTATTAACGGTTCTGATTTCTAATAATCTTTTCAAAATGTCTTTTAAAATTTTAAGGGTATTTCATACAGTCGACTGAGTTTAAAATGAATAGTGTTCCAATACTTACGGATTGTAATACGTGTACCAAGTTTATGGTTAAAACGTACTATTTTTTTATGAAACTTAGCATCCACAGACTCACTAGCACTCTTTACCTCTCACGCACACCCCAAAACGTACACACACAGCACTTCAAAAACGTTCGATACGAGATCAGAGATGTTTAAAACGTACTTTCCCCTCGAAAACACGAATTCGAATATTCAATCCCGCCACAACAATTTTCTTATACATTATACTATGCATATAGGAAAAGTAAAAATCTGATGTGAGCAGCACATGACTTTCCCTGCAGACTTATATTAACGTTCTCTTTATTTTAATTAAATTTATTTCACTTTTAATTCAATTTTCGTTCTCATTCGTAAAACGGGCTTATTTTCAAAGGTGGGGTAGGGAAAGTACGAAAAACTAAAATATCTCGAGAACGACTAGTCCTAGTGTAATGGGGTTGGTCTTATTCTTTTCGTCGTTAAAAATTACGTATTAAATCAGCATTTAATGGATATATTTGAGTATACCCAATTCTTTAGTTTATATTTGAACGATTTTTGCGGGCCATTTTGCAAAAAAAGGCAGGTCATTTTTTTCGAATCGTACCAAAATCTAATCAGCACCCGGGTAATCCATAAGTGACTCATCTACCGAATTTTACGAAATTCGGTCCATTAGTTTTTCAGTTAGAGTGGATACAAGCTTTTGCGGGACATTTCGCAAAAAAAGGCCGGTTCTTTTATCCCGAATCGTACCCAAAATTAATCAGCACCAGACTCGCTCACAAGTAACTTGCCTACTAAATTTTGTGAAATTCGGTTCATTAGTTTTTTAGTTAGAGTGGATACAAAATCTGCACAGACAGACACACAGACACACAGACACACACACAGACAGACACACACACAGACGTCACGCTAAAAATGGTTTTTTCGTATTCTAGAGGTCTCGAAACGTGTAGATCCGTCGAAAACTCGAGTTGCGATTTTCGGCATGATTCCAATACTTTCCCTATACATTACCATGTATTGCAGGGAAAGTAAAAAGTGTGAAACTGAACAAGATTTATATTACTATAATGAAATACAGCTTACACATAATCACAATGCCAGTCTTCGAGGGGGGATCTGGGAGTAATGCTTTTAAAAAACACGGAAATGGTGCTTTTAAACCTCGGAATCATGCTTTTAAATATGGGAATAATGCTTCATATGTACCAGACAGAATCCTGTTGATTGATTTCGAGCTGTAAACAAAACAGCAGCTGCATTTCAGCCAGATGCAAAAAAACTACCAGATGCAGTTATAGGACTTTCGATGAAGAATGTTATTAATTGCAAAACCGATCCTAAACTGGTGGTCTAGGCACAAAAAGCGGGATTCCAGTCCGGTGTTAACCTTAAAAACCCAATCCAGTCACAATTGATCTAGAAATAACTTACTATTTTCGTTTTTTAAGAACTATCGAAAAAATATTTCTAGCTAAATGATTTAATTAGATGTACAGAGAAAAAAACAATTCACTTTTAAATATCAAATATTTTATTATATATTTATTTTACTGTCACTACACACATAGTGACGTGTAGAGATAGAGAAAGTATTGTGATGTGATCAAAAATGCGAATTCAAATTTTAGGCAGAAGAGCACATTTCAGACAACCCTGATCTTGAATCAACGTTTTTGAAGTAGATATCTATGTGTATGTATATGTATATGTGTCTATATGAGTGTGTTCGTGAACCTGTGGATACGATATATCACGAAAGATAAAAGCGTTTCAAACGTAATTTAGTAATATTATTAATATCTGTGAAAACTGGAAACCCATTGATATTAAACGCAATGGAATGTTCGGAAAAATCATTTTTCGAATTAATTTAAAAAGCATCATAAAAATATTAGAACATTCAATATGGTTAATTCAATATTCATTTTCTACGTATTTTTACTTTACCTGCAATACATGGTAATGTACAGGGAAAGTATTGGAATCGTGTCGAAATCGCAACTCGAGTTTTCGACGGATCTACACGTTTCGAGACCTCTAGAATACGAGAAAACTTTTTTTAGCGTGACGTCTGTGTGTGTGTCAGAGTGTGTGTCTGTGTGTCTGTCTGTGTGTCTGTGTGTCTGTCTGTGTGTCTGTCTGTGCAGATTTTGTTTCCACTCTAACTAAAAAAGTTATTGACCGAATTTCATAAAATTTGGTAGGTAAGTCACTTGTGGGTGAATCTATCTGGTGCTGATTAGTTTTGGGTACGATTCGGGATAAAAAAACCCGCTTTTTTTGCGAAATGGCCCCCAAAAGCTTGTATCTACTCTAGCTGAAAAACTACTGGACTGAATTCCATAAAATTTGATAGGTTATGGGACACTCTGCTGCTGATTAGATTTTGGTATGATTCGGAAAAAATAACCTGCCTTTATTTGCAAAATGACGCTCAAAAATCGACAAAATCTAAAATAAAAAACTGCGTATGCTGAAATATATCCATTAAATGCTTGTTTTATACGTAATTTTTAACGAAGAAAATAATAAGTTCAACCCCATTACACAAAGACAAGCCGTTCTCGAGATATTTAAGTTTTTTCATATTTTCTCTACGCCACCTTTGAAAATAAGTCCAGTTACCAAATGAGAACAAAAATTGAATTAAAAGTGAATTAAATTTAATTAAAATAAAGATAACGTGGATATAAGTAAATCTGTAGGGAAAGTCATAGGCTGCCCACATCAGATTTTTTATTATAAAACGAATGACATATATTTCAGAACTCTAACTAGAACCGTTCTTCAGACATAGTACATTGTTTAAATATGTTTTTCTAAAAAATTATATACCAAGAAAGATTAATCATGCATTAAGCATTGATTATGAAATACTTTCCAACTTCAATGCAATTTTATTTAAACATCTCTAAAATGCGATACATTCCTCGGTAATATTTTTTAAATTATCACAATACTACATTACTTTATTAAATTTGAAAACTTAAAACTTCATCGAAAAAATGACGGCATTGAAATATAAATTGCCTGTTTTAAACATCCCTAAAATGCGATACATTCCTCTGTAATATTTTAAAAATTATCATAATACTACAATAATTTAGCACATTTGAAAACTTCATCGGAAACAAATTAACTTAATTATAATGAAGTCATCGAAATATAAATTGCCTGGCTCTTTATATAAAAGCTGCATTTCATTCATAAATGTTTTTAAATTCCTTTCGTTCATCCCAATACTATAGTAATTTGATTTAATTAAAAACTTAAAGCCATAGAGGTAAAAGTAATTTACACTATGATTAAAACTTCATCGAAAAAATCGTCGGCTTCTCGCGTAGAATCAATGAATGTTTCATTCATATCAGCTATATTGCAGTCTCCTTGAACTAAATAATATTGCGTTAAAAATGCAGCAATTCTTATACAATCCATTCTACATATTTTGCTGTTTACATTTTCCGTAAGTGAAAAGTAGACATCATTGTAGAAATAATAAAAGTTGGATGATCATTTAAATTTAAATACATTGTAATTGCGTTGTTTCAGTATGTAGATGCAAAAAATTTAAGCAAAAATAAAGCTGTTTTAGGACGGTTACAACACCAAATATGAATTAAAAAGAACTTTAAAAATCAAGATTTTGAGACAAGATGGATGCCATATTTCATTTTGAAGTGGGTCACGTGATGTCTTCATAAAATGGTCACGTGATTGTTTCATATAAAAGGTGTAATTATTATTTTAATTTTTATTTAAAAAACTACTGAATATATTTTGCAGAAATTTTCATTTAATAATTTACGTATTTTATTATAGATTCTATGATTTACCATATGTAAATATTGTTCACAATTATCATGTTACATTTCTGTGACGTGTAAGTTAATTGGGCGTATAAAAAAAAAGTTATATGTTGTCATCTTGAACAGCCCCAAATGTCAGTGTACTTTTCAACGTTAAAAACGTGTGCCATGGAACTTGTTCATCATTATTTTGCATTAAAAGAAGTAAATGCATTGCATTATGTATGGGATTTTATTATGGAGCCAGATGTTAAAATTCATGCCAAAATTACGAAAGTGACGCCAAATTGTTGATGTATTTAACGTATTTTACTATAGATTATATTATTTACCAGATGTTAACAATGTTCCCAATTATCATGTTATATTTCTGCGACGCTTAAATTAATTAGGAACTTCAAAATAATTTTATATGTTGTCATCCTGAAAAGCGCCAAATGTCAGTGTACTATCCACCGTAAGAAACATTGTAAACTGGAACTTGTCCAGCATTAGTTTGCATTGAAAGAATTAAAGGCAATACATTATGTATTGTAAGTCATGTTTTAGCCACAGAAGACATTATTTTCCTTATATATAAAATCTGATGTAGGCAATATATGACTTTCCTTACATAATGCGATGAATTTACTGCTTTTACAGTAAAAAAAATCGGTTATTCTTATAGTAGATACTTATACTCTTTCCAAGATATTGAATTTTCGACAATTAGACAATTTCAACAAGCTTCGACATTTTTATCCATTTGGCGAGATTTTTGTTCATTTAGCAACATTAAAAACGCCGAAAGTTGGCGACATTCCGCCAAATCCGCCGCCAAATTCTCGCCAAGCGTTATGGAGAGAGAAATAAGTTATTCTTATAGCAGTAAATGACTATTGGCGTTCAAATACAAAATTATTACTCAAAGTATCTTTTCCCATAGATGGAACTAGCTAGATCCACGAGAATGATGTCACCAAATTTATCGCATGATATTACATATGAAAAGTGAACAGTTAATTTTTTTTCTCAACAGTTAATTTTTTGTTTTAATTTATGGGATTTCTTGATATAGTTATTTGAAAATTGTGCAATATCTAGAGAACCGTTGGTGCTACCGTTCTGAAGTTATGCCAATCGTTTTCTAAGGAAAAATTACATAACAAATGTCTATTTGCGTAACTTCATTAACGGTTTTAATTTTTTGATGATTTTTTCAATATTTCACTCGAAAATTTAGGGGGAGGGGGGGTTCTGAACATTCAATTACGTTTAAAAACAATAGACTACCAGTACTCATGGATTGTGATTTTTGTACCAAATTTCATTCAAATCTCTCCATTCGTTCGTGAGATATCGTCTCCACAGACTCACTGACACACACCCACACCCAGACACATAATTTTACCCACACACACACACACACGCAGACATCACCTCAAAATGTATGAGTCGTGATCTGGGATGCTTGAAAAGTGCTCTCCCGTCAAAAACTCGAATTCGAATTTTCGACCCCTTTACAATACTTTCCTTAATAATGTATAAGGAAATTTATGTGACGGGGTCGAAAATTCGTAATCGGGTTTTCGACGGGAGAGCACGTTTCAAGCATCCCTGATCACGACTCAAACATTTTTGAGGTGATGTCTGTGTGTGTGTATGTGTGTCTGTGTGTGTGTATGTGTGTCTGTGTGTGTGTGTGCGTTTGTGTGTCAGTGAGTCTGTGGAGACAAGATCTTCCGAAAAAATAGAGCGATTCGAATGAAATTTGGTACAAAAATCACAATCCGAAAATACTGGAAGCCTGCTGTTATTAAACGTAATCGAATGTTCAGAAGCCCCCTAAATTTTCTAGTGAAATTTTAAAAAAATCATAAAAAAATCAAAACCTTTATTAAAGTTATGCAAATAGCCATTTCTTATGTAAATTTTCCATAGAAAGCAATTGACATAAACTTTAGAACGCTAACATGAACCGTTCTCGAAATATTGCAGATTTTTCAAATAAATTTATCAAAAAATCCCATAAATTAAGAAAAAATATTAACTGTTGAGAAACACGTTCACTTTTCATATGTAATACCATGCGATAAATTTGGTGACATCATTCTCGCGGAACTAGCTCGTTCCATTCATAAGAAAGATAATTTGTGTAATACTTTTGCATTTGAACGCAAATAGTCATTTATCTGCTATCAGAATAACATATTTCTCCGTCCATAACGCTTGGCGAGATCCTGACAACAAATCTGGTGGAATATCGCCAATTTGTCGCCTTTTTATAATGTTTCCAAATTAACGAAAATCTCGCCAAATGGATAAAAATGACAATAAATCAACGAAAATGATGACTCATTGAAGAAAATGCAATATCTTGTAATAATATATATATCTACTATAAGAAAAACATATTTTTTATTGTAAAATTAGTAAAGTCATTGTATTATATAAGGAAAGTCATGTGTTGGCCACATCAGATTTTTTTATATAAGGAGCAAAATATTTTATTTCCTAGTGCGTTTAAATAGCAGCTCGTATTCCTATCTTCTATGTGACGAAAATGGGCACGGAAAATCTAGTTCGATTTACCCTTACTCGTTAGTAAATTAACCGAAACCCTATTTATTCAGTTACGTCTCCGTTGAACTTGGCGATGTGCAATATCAGCACGGAAACAAAATCAAAGCTCGAAAAAAAAAAAAAAGGCAGAAAGTTCTGATTGAAGAACGCAATATAGCAGTAACTTCAGAAAATGTATAAAAAAAACGGGGAAAAAAATGAAAACACTGTTAAAAATGCAAATCCCATTAGCAATTAGGAGCCGAAATGAATCTGATTATAGGGAATAGAACTAATTGAGCCCAAGCGCTGTTAGTCTAAATGTTTTCCACTGAAATATTATCCGTAAAGAAGTTTTTACCTTCTTCAGTACTACTGCAGTTTAATCCCATGCGGCAATTACATGGGAAAAGAAATAAAGTAATGTAAATTGAATTTTCTTCTTGAAACTAGTGTTCATGCTTTGGTATATATCATGCGGATTTAATTAAAGAATCTCTGGGGACTGTGAATTTAGTCTGTATAAATAATGTATCATAGTAATAAGATTATACATAACGACATATATTCTTATTTATATACTGTTAAGAAAGCATGTAGTATATGGACTAAGGATATATTTGTAAAAATGTATATAGTTTGTATACAAATAAAGTGGCACTGAGAATTTCTGTGAGAATACTTGTATATAAACAGACTCTGAGAATTCCTGTAAACAAATAAAGTGATACCGGAAATTCTCGTGAGTTTCCTTTATTACAAAGGGCAAGTATGTTTATTTTATAGGAAAACACATAAGTATATGGACCAAAAACTATCTTCAAAGTTAATTTATTTAAGTGGTAAAACATACATTCTGTTAAAAAAGGGTTGGGCGTTATCATTCTGACACAAGATAAAAAGAGTGAAAACAAAGGAGGAAAAACAAGTGTAACTAATTGAAGATTAAGTAATTATTGTTGTCATCAGAATTAACTCTCAATGGTGTTCACTCTAAATTTTTATTTTAATTCTATAACATATCATTTGCTAAATTTTACTGCAATTGCACTTTTGACTTCGCCTTTCGGGTTGACAGCTTACGGGGATTATTGAAAATTTCAATTTCTTAAGTCATGTGTTTTACTTTGGCAAATATTTTTCAAACTCGTATATAGAGTTCAGGCAATTGTTGAAACAGAAGAATGGTACGGGTTACCATTCTAGTGCTTTCAATTTTGCAAATATTGAACCAATTGCATATTATTTATAAATTTGTTTACAAATTGAATGAATGAGAACGTTTTATACTTCAGATTTGCATGTGAATAATATAATGAATAACAATGTAATTTAGAACACTATATGAATTTGCACATAGTTGTGAATTTTATGTTTCTTTATATAAGGGAGGGGGGGCTCTGCCCATGCTTGATACTCTTCGCCAACTCCCGTAACTGGCTTCGTGGGTCACGAGGCTTCGACTCCTCCTCCCTGTGCTCTCAGAGCTCGTTTCGCGATCTATTTTAAGATGAGCTAAATTTTAAATCAGTACATGTTTTATATCTGCCTGTTACCCTATTATTTCTTTGGCCGTGCAAATTCGAAATAATTTTTTTCAATTTAGAAGTGCATAAAAAGCAAAATATCTCTTAAATTTCATCGAAATCTAAAAAAAGGCTTCGTCCTGTAAAAATTCAACTATGCAGGTACCTACCTGCAAGAAAACGTAGTCTTGGTATTGTTAGTTTAACCAGTACACGAACTCGCAACTCGAATATTTTGTCTTTGATTTTGACGTTAAATATTTCTTAAATTGCAATATATATCGCAAAACGGTTTATTTCGAAGTGTTCTTCAAATACTTCTCTGCACGCGTACCGAATTTTATATTTCTGTATGCTATAGATTTTGGGGTACGTAGCATATAAACTCGAGGAATGGGAAATTTGTCAAACAACGGCGGCAAGTCAACTACATATTTTTCAATATAAAAATATATTCCGTACGAAGAACGGGTATACTGCTAGATAAATTATGAAAACAAGAACAAAACAAGAATAAAAGAAAACAAGAAAGATCAATCATGCTTAAAGCATTGATTATGAAACACTTTCCAACTTCAATGCAATTTTATTTAAACATGTCTAAAATGCAATACATTCCTCGGTAATATTTTAAAACTTATCACAATACTACATTAATTTATTATATTTGAAACCTTAAACCTTCATCGAAAAAAATTAACTTCATTCAAATGACGGCATTAAAATATAAATTGCCTGGTTTAAACATCTCTAAAATGTGATACATTCCTCGGTAATAATTTTAGAATTATCATAATACTACGATAATTTATTATATTTGAAAACTTCATCGAAAACAACTGAAATCCATTCAAATGACGTCATAGAAAAAATAACACGCCTGGCTCTCTCTATAAAAGCAACATTTCATTCATAAATAATTCCCCCATTCATGTCATTCATCACAATACTATAATAATTTATATTATTTAAAAATTAAGACCATGGAGCTACAAGTAAGTAAAACTCTATGCGTAAAACTTCATCGAAAATTATCGTCCTTCTCTTTCTAAAATCAATGAATATTTCATTCATATCAGCTAAGCAGACTCCATGGACTAAATGATTTTGTGTTAAAGAATTACAGCGATTCTAATACAACTCATTCTACATATTTTGCTGTTTACATTTTACATAGGTGAAAAATAGGCTTAATAGTAGAAATAATCAAATTTGTATGAGCATTTAAACTGAAATATATTGTCATTGCGTTGTTAAAGTATGTAGATGCACAGAATTTAGGCCAAAATAAAGTAGTTTTAGGATGGATACAACACTCAATATGAATTAGAAAGAACTTTAAAAATCACGATTTTGAGACAAGATGGATGCCATATATCATTTTGAAGTGGGTCATGTGATCGTTTCATATCATGGACACGTGATCGCTTCATATAAGAGGTGTTATTATTATTTTAATTTTTATTTAAAAAACTACTGAATATATTTCGCTGAATTTTTTTTTATATATTTTATGGAACAATTTGAATATTGCCTAAAATTTTCGAAGCAATTTGTGAATTTTAAATCCGCTTAAAAAATGCTTGAATAATTAGGTCCCATAGGGCTCAATGTATTCCATTTTTTCAACCCGGGTTCAATCCAAAACTAATTGGGTGATATTATTCATTTATATTCCCATAGGTCCTATAGACCGTCTGAACAACATACTAAAATTTCATTTTGATTAAGTCATTTTTACGGCAGTTATCGTGCTAACGGACAGACAGACAGACAGACAGACAGACAGACAGACAGACAGACAGACAGACAGACAGACAGAATGAACAAAGTCATAAACACTTTTCAACTTTGTTGTAAAGTGTTAAAAAAACTAAAATATCTCATTGATGAATGAAATATGGCAGTCATCCAAACACAGTTTTAAAAAGTACAGAATGAGACGCTAAAAATAAAAATCCCATTAGCAACTAAGAGACGAAAACTGTTACTTGCAGCTGATTAGAAGGCAGAATGGCTAATTAAGTATGAGTGTTGTTTATTTAAATGCTGTCAAATTGAATGCTTTCAGAAGAACAATGTTGCTCTCCTTTAATTGTTACACTATGTTTATATTTACAATAATAACTATTATAGCGGTGTTTCAAAAATTAGTATACGAGTTTCTGTATGTAGTAAGTGCTTTAAAATATTTGATGTCAAAGAAATTCATTTAACTATTTGATTTAACGTATTAAAAACACCCGGTAAATTTACTAAAAATCGTTTGATTTTGTCGAGACATATATCGATCAATGTGGAAAATTTAAATGTCTAATATCTTAAAAATGACACGTTATAATTGCTATAAAATGGTGCTAATATATTTTAGCTTATAACTACTCACATATGATTTGTTCACTAATTTTTCTATAACATATAATTTCAGTTGGTAATTTAATCATTTAAATTGAAGGAGGTATATATAATTAAAAAAATCTGATGTGGGCAACACATGACTTTTCTTATATAATTAAATGAATTTACTACTTTTACAGTAAAATAAATAGGTTTTTCTTCTAGTAGATACTAATATCTTTTCCAAGATACTGAATTTTCGACAATTAGTCGTCATTTTCATTGATTTATCGTCATTTTTATCCATTTGGCGAGATTTTCGTTAATTTGGCAACATCGTTAATTTGGCGAGCAAGATCCACGAGAATGATGTCACCCAATTTATCGCATGATATTATATATGAAAAGTGAACATGTTTCTCAATAGGAAATATTTTTTCTATTTTATATGACTTTCTGATAATTTTTTTGAAAAATGTGCAATATATCGAGAATAGTTCAAGTTAGCGTTCTAAAATTTATGTCAATCGTTTTCTAATGAAAAATTACATAAGAAATGTCTATTTACGTAACTTTATTATTGGTTTTGATGTTTTGACGATTTTTTCAAAATTTCATTCGAAAATTTAGGGGGGTTCTGAACATTCAATTGCGTATAAAAACAATAGGCTTCCAGTGTTTACAGATTGTGATTTTTGTACCAAATTTGGTTCGAATCGGTCCATTCGTTCGTCAGTTATCGTCTTCACAGACCCACTGACACACACACACACACACACACACACAGACATCACTTCAAAAATGTTTGATTCGTAATCAGGGATGCTTGAAACGTGCTCTCCCGTCAAAAACTCGAATTTGAATTTTCGACCCCGCCACAATACTTTCCTTATACATTATGTATATAAGGAAAGTAAAAATACATAAAAATTATAACAATTTATTCGCAACAAAATATAATTATTTTTTAAATCATTCATAAAAATGAACATTTAAATGAAATATTGAATTGAAAATTTTAAATCGAAAATTTAACTTTAAGAAGTTTAAATTGAAAAACGTACACTGACAATTGGAGAAAATAAAAACAAGAATTGTTTAACACGAAATACGTTTTGTATTTTATGAGATAATGTATTAAAATAACATTTTTATAAATTAAATAGTTAAAAAGGAACGGAAGGATATGCAAATAAATGAAAAGCTTACGAACGAAATTTTTATGAAAAAATATTTGCAAACCTATCTCTGAACAAAGCTAAAACAATATAGAATGTGAAATAAAAAATGTATTTGATTTCATATAATCCGGATTTATGGTAGTCGGATTTCAATCATTTATTATTATCAAATATCACCCATTTACCTGGTAATTAGAGAAAACTCCATTAAAGCCAAAAGTCGTTACAAGTGGAATAAACTGCATTAATTCAGTTGGTGAAAAATATCCACTAAAGAAAGAAATTAAATTTATCCCAACTCTTCTATGACATAGTTCGTTCTTTGTCCAATTACGTTGGGAAGAATGTTAGAGGCGGATGCTAACCTTGTACAAAGCAGAATCAAAGTAAGAGAATAATAAAAATAATCGAAAAGATCTGATCAAAGATGAAATACCATTCTAACATGAGCAACGAAAGCGACGCTAAAAGTGGAAATCTCATTAGCAACTAAGATGCGAAAGTGACTAAGATGCGATTAAAGAGATATGAGACTAATTGAGCAAGTAAACTATTGGTCTTGATGTTTTCTTTCTCATGAAATATTTTCTGAAAAAAAGTTGCTGTATCTAATTTCATAAAGCTAATACATGACCAAGTGTGCTAATTAAAATTAATCAAATTTACTTCCGAAAGTTGATTCCTCGTTCTTATGCAGAAAGTAGAACGTATTTTATTGAATAAACTCTAAAAGTTTGGATATTGTAGCGAATCATCATTAGTATTAAATGGATCTGAAGTCGTTTTTAGCTCAACGCTTAAATACCAAGCTTTTCTTGGAACAAACTTTGGAACAGCCAAGTTGGAGATTTTGAGTTCCCTATAGATTGGTGATCTCTGATGGATTAAAGTATCCTTCCGTCTATTTTTTCCAATTATTCATATTCCTGAAAAAATGATATATGCATTGCAAATTGTATATTTTATATTACCTATGAAATGTCACCTGAAAGAAGTTGAGCGATAGATTGAAATAAGTCCGGCACTTTCTTCATCGGTCACCAGATTGGCATTGGAATTGACCGCAATTACCCTCAGGGCAAAAGATTGCTCTTCCTATTCAATTTATAGAAATTGCCTCTGTTGGGATGTTTTGTCTACATGTTAATAGCTACACCCCATTGCGGACGCCAAATAGGCGTTGACCTATAGCCTTCAACCTCACTCCCTTAGGGGAGAACATAAATCCGAGAACCACGGCTGCTGGGCATTCCACTCGTTGTCCGTAACTCGAACTCGGACGACTCCAAATGACTTGGGGACGGACTCTCTTCCTGACCTGAGCCTAAGCCGTCGGCGACTGTTTCGATGCTCGACGGGACCATTTTTGGACCTGTCCCGATGAATGATTCAGCTGATGTCGCTCCCTTTGTTGTGTCCTCGTTGGTTAAGAGATTTGAACCCATTCGAATATTATCCAAGTTCCTGAATCCTAGCTGGTCGAAAGAAAGTACGAATTTAATCTGCATCCGAGCAGTAATTTCTGTCGATATCGATAAAAATATCTGCGAGCACTCATAAGGCAGTGTTAAATGTTATGAGATGAATACGTTTTTAAGTCAAAGTTTAATGCTCGCTTACCATACTTTAACTCTGCGAACAAACGCCGCTATTTCCGATATGGAGATTTTGCGTTTACGCTACAACTCTAATAAATATGCTTTTAAATTCATTACATGATTTTTGTAATAAAATTAAGACGGCAACCGTAAGTAATTCTACAATTAAAAATTTTTATGCGTTGTATATGCCAGAAATTGGTTGACACCATCACATCGAAGTTATCACTAGTCATACGGATATTATAAAATATTTACTTTAT
Organism: Amaurobius ferox; assembly: GCA_951213105.1. Taxonomy (NCBI): domain Eukaryota; kingdom Metazoa; phylum Arthropoda; class Arachnida; order Araneae; family Amaurobiidae; genus Amaurobius; species Amaurobius ferox. The sequence goes on along the minus strand of OX578146.1, from coordinate 35,091,945 downwards.
ACCTATCCTGAGTTCAATATTTATGAAACAAAAAAATGCAATGAAGAAGATAAAATTTGTGCTTTTTAATTTTTTCTTTGCTACTTACAATAAGCCAATTACTTGTCGTCTTTATTATGTAAATACTCCTTATTTGTGTACTGTAATACTATAAAATGAAAATATACAACTTTCTAAAACAAATCATATTCTGCGAAAATTATATTTGTTCTGTGCATAGGATGCTTTATGTATAGCATATAAGCCTTTACTATTTTCACATATACATGTATTACTATCACATATACACGTATTGTTTTACATATACACGTATATTTTTACAAGTTTTATTTTCACATATGTACGTATTATTTCCATATATACGTATTATTTTCACATACGTAAGTAATATTTTCACTTATACACGTATTATTTTCACATATACATATTACTTTTATTAATGAGATGATACGAAAAGGAAAACCATTTTAATGTACGCTGTAAAAATTATATATATATATATATATATATATATATATATATACAGAATAACGTTTATGCAAACGATAATTAGCTGAATATTTTAGAAATAAAGCTCGAATTTTCATGAACGCTTGTAATTGTGGCTTTCTTCTTATCAGTTGGACTACATTATGAATGTAGCTGAAAAAAATCAGCAAAGGTTGAAAAATATATTACAGTTTATTACCATTGATACTATGGGGATGTTCTAGCCACTAGAGTATAGAGTGTAGTTGAATAAATCGAAAGTTCTAAATTAAGTAAACTACTAGCAATTTTAACTAAATTCAAATATCAGACAATATACGACGATCATATGTGTTATACCAAGGTCCATACACATATTGTTGCCTTATTAGATCCTCAGCTAATCATGACTCGTAACGCATTTTGATATAGCTCTATGTATTAGCAGATGTTGTGGGCTTTATTAAGCTCCCACAAGTTTAGCTAATAGATTCACTCCAATCACCCATCAAATCACCGAATCAATCAAGTCTTGATTTTGGATTATACATTACGCGGAAAGCAAGTAAAAATAAGTCTTCCGGGCTATCTCATCGTATCTTTCTGTTGTTTTTACTTGTGCATTGACTATTTTAACGGTTTTCATGCTGTTTTAAATGTTTTTTTAACAGTCTGTAACGTTAAATGGCGTTATTAGTACAATGGGAATTTAGGAGTCAATCATAATATATTTCAGGTATTTTTTTTGAATAACTTCTTAATCCAATTAAGATTGACGGTGCAACAAAAGCGATTCGCATTCCAATTGAAAAAACCAATCAAAGCCAGAATATAAATGACATCTAAAAGTATTCGGCTCAAGAATAAAATACGACATTCCCATATGAATTGATTTTATAAACAACCAAACAGATTACATTTTAAACACAAAATTCCATTAACAACTAACAGGTGAAAACGACCTAATGTAATATATTATAGAGGAATACGGCTAATCGAATACAAGCCCTGTTAGTTAAAATGTTTTCCAATGAAATAATTTCCAAAACACTGTTTTAACATCTTTTTCCCGCTTTAATTATTCCCCCAAAACTATTATATGGCTAAGGATACTAATTAATGTAAATGTAATTTACATTTTGAAAGTCACTACCACGTTTTGGAATACATCACTGTAAATTTAATTAAATAAACTTCTTTACAAGGAACAGTAAAGTTATCTCCAGAAAAATCGTTAATGTGTGGAATCCATCACAAAGCGGAATGAAGATTTGCTTTATGGAAAGCTGCCTGAATTTACGAAAAGGCATATAATTTAATTGATATTTTTATATATGATTCAATTCAATTTCTGTAACAATATATGTTTAATTAATATAATTTGCGACTCATGGATTTATAGTTAAGGCGTTGATATCATGTCCAGCGGAATTTGCGTGACGAAAATTTATCTTCAAGTAACATATACCCAGACATTATTGATTGGCTAAAACGTCCAAATATCAATATCGTCCTTATCAAAGAGTGCAAGTATTTGTAAACTGCCTTTATTTAAACACCATCTTGACGTACAGGAAAATATTTCAAAATGTCATAGCGCTCTCTGAAAACATAACGTCCATCATCAGTGGCTCATAATGTGCATCATCAGTGGCATTTTGAAATATTTACCTGTACGTCAAGATGACTATTGTATTCTGAAATATTTTCCTGTAAGTCAAGATGGTGTTTAAATACAGTTTGCAAATACTTGTAGTATTTGTTAGAAAGATTTATTTGAACTATTTTAAACGTGTTTTCCGAGCGACCTTAAGAATGGTCACTTTTTATCCGATCTCCGTAATCCAACACATTAGATTTTTGATATCTCAGAGTACTTTCTTTTTGTCTTCTACGTCACAGAGCAGTCAGTCACTACGAAGCCCTGCCTAGCTTTCTTCTATCCGAAATATATTTTCTACACTCACTACTTCGCAGTTCTGAATTCATTTCCAGATTGATTTGACATTATTTTTGGGTCATCCTTATCACCTAACGAAAGACAGGATTTTTGTATGTCTGGAAGGTACTGCTCATTTGTTGCAGTTACGTAAATCTGAGTAACATATGCCCACATATTTTTGAAGACCTTGATTTTTGACACAATTCATTTGTACCACATATTTACCACCTTTTTTTTACTCCATCTGCGTAATTCAACACGTTTCAGCTTTGGTATCTTAGCGTATTTAATTTTTGATTTCTTCGTCACAAGGCAGTCAGTCACAATGAAGACCTGCCTGTCTCTCTTCTATCCGAAATATATTTTCCACACTTACTACTTCGAAGTGCTGCGTTCATTGTCTGATTGATTTTACAATATGTTTAGGTCATTCTTACCGCCTAATGAAAGACTGGATTTTCATATGTCTGGAAGGCACTGTTCATTTGTTTCAGTCACGTAAATCGGAGTAGCATATACTTGATTTTTACTTAATTTTTGACACGACTCATTAATTATCGACTTAATTTTTGACACAACTCATTAATTATTGATTTGATTTTTGAATCAACTCATTAATTATTGACTTAATTTTTGAAACAACTCATTAATTTATTACTTAATTTTTGACACAACTCATTTGTAACACATATTTATAACCTGAGTGTTCGCTGAGGGATAGATTTTCTTAATCGATCTCCGTAACTTAGCATATTTTGTCTTTATATCTAAGAATATTTTCGTTTTGTTTTCTTCGCCACAGGGAAGTCAGTCACCACGATGCTCTACCTCTCTCTCTTCTAGCAGAAATTTATCTTCTACACTTACTACTTCACACTGCTGTATTCATTGCCAGATTGGTTTGACAATATTTTTGGATTATCCTTGCCTCCTAACATAAGGTTGAATTTTTGTATATCTTGAAGGTATTGTTGCAGTCACATAAATCTTATTAACATATGCCAGTTTACTTTTGAAGAAACTCAGTTTTGACACATGTCATTTGTAGCATATATTTATCCCCTGAATTGTCACTGGGTTCTTCCATCTGCTGCCATGTTCACAAATAATTAAATAGCCTTTTATTTTTATACATAACAATATAACCTATACGCAATTTTTTTTAAACAAAAATCTCAGTTATTTATAAAAACATTCACATTTTTGCACAGTAATCAATATTACATTTTACACTTGAAAATTCTTCGCAAATATAAATTTATATACCATTCAATTACATGCAGCCAGACATTAAATTTATATATACTTTAAGAACATGAAGTGATTCATTTTAGACTATTTACGATCGGGAAAATACAAAAGGGCGTTTTTCATATATGAAAACAATATCGAAACAAGAGAAGAAAAAGAAGATCAGAAAAATCTGCTGAAGAATGATTAAGGGAGACTCATAAACGCCAGCTGAAAATAGGTGCAGAAAGCGACTCTAAAAATAGAAATCCCATTAGCAACTATGAGACGACATCTACACAAGGAACTTGATTAAAAAGGAATACGGCTAATTGAGCGCAAATGCTGTTTGTTTAAATGTTTTGCAATGAAATATATTCTTGAAAGCAACTTCACTATCTTTGCTGCTGTATTTAATTTCATTAACTGGATGCCGTACATAATTACAAAAAATATGAAAAGTTAAAGATACTAAATAATATAAATGGGAATATCATTTTTAATATTATTTATTTTGCGGGATAATTCATATCGAAATTAACTCTACAAGTTGTATTTTTACCCCGCAAGTTATTTAAAAGTAATAGTAAACTTATAAAATTACATTTGTATGGGTACAAACTAAAATATTGCCGGCATTTCCAAAGTTAGTATTACTTTCCAATTCCAACCAACGCCATAAGTGCTTGCTAAACGCATGTCAGCATGAAATAGCCAATATCTGAAACGACGGCAAGGTTACATAACCCGTCTGTTGGAGTGTTCTTACAGTTAGGATTACGCTTTTGTGTTCATTTCAACGAGAAATTTCCAATTAGTGATTTGCAGGGAATGTATAATTTGCTTATTTCAATCACGCAAACACTAAATACATAATGAACTTTTAGTGAAATCTAGTTCTAAAAAAGTATTTTATGTAATTTTTCCATATGGTAATCTGCACTGAATGCTATGTATTGGATACATAATATTTTTATCTTTCCCATTAGTTCAAGCGTTATATGACCTTCAGAGGTCACTGTGATTTAGGCGGAAGAACAACTTTACGAGAGATTAGAACGAATTACCCGCTATTGCCAGGATTCTATATAAACATCCGCTACTTAAAGAATACAGTTACAAATAACACCACCCAATTTTTACGTCGCTTGTTTTGAACTATATTCCAACGACACATTTACATACAAATATTTTAATTCGGAAAATGTCCTTTCCCTTCGAAGTGAAATTCGAATAATTATTTTCTAACTCAGAAAATTTAAACCCAATTCAATTTGAATTTCAGCGCAATACTCATCATCCCTAATAGCAGTCCAATAGTGGCCAATATAAGATTATTGGACCAATATGAGCAAGCGTACATTTTAACGGAATTAGCCCAATATCGGCTTAAAATATTGGACCAATATTGTGAAAATATTATGCCAATATCGACGTTTCATTGGAAATATTTCCAATGTAACACCAATATCGGCGTAATATTGTAATGAAAATATTTAGCCAATTTGGAGACCAATATAACTTCAATATTTGCCCAATATTGGATTTACATTCAACTATTTTCCACGACATACAATAAAGGTTAAATATTAGACCAATACTAAATGCTACTAGGGATAATATCAAATTTAAAAATATAAGACGAAATCGTTTTAGAGTTAAAAAGCTCATAAATTAAATGCAGTTGATATGCAATCAGCTTTCTATTTTCTAAGAAATGACTGTAATTTTATCAAAACATCTGTTCCCGAATTAGAGTTTGTCATTTGTGGTAGCAAAGAAATAATATCTTTAATTTGATAACATAACGCAAAATGCCGTTTTCGACATTAAAAATGTAATTACTTTCAAACGAATTCAAATTAAAAAAATCTGAAGTGGGCAACACATGACTTTCCTTATATAATTCAATGAATTTACTACATTTACAGTTAAAAAAATGTTATTCTTATAGTAGATACTTATATTCTTTCAAAGATGTTGAATTTTCTTCAATTAGTCGTCATTTCAATTGATTTAGCGTCATTTTTATCCATTTGGCAAGATTTTTGTTAATTTGGCAACAATTAAAAATGTCGCCAAGTTGGCGACATTCCGCCAAATTCGTCGCCAAAATTTCGCCAAGCGTTATGGACGGAGAAATAAGTTATTCTTACAGCAGATAAATGACTATTGCAACGGTTCAAATACAAAAGTATTACTCAAAGTATATATTTTCATGAATGGAACGAGCTAGTTCCAAGACAATGATGTCACCAAATTTATCGCATGGTATTATATTTAAATAATGAACATGTTTCTCAATAGGAAATATTTTTTTTATTTTATATGACTTTTTGATATATTTTTCTTAAATGTGCAATATCTCGAGAACGGTTCATGTTAGCGTTCTAAAATTTATGTCAATCATTTTCTAATGACTACATAAGAAATGTCTATTTGCGTAACTTTATTAGCGGTTTTGATTTTTTGACGATTTTTTCAAAATTTCACTCAGAATTTAGGAGGGTTCTGAACATTCGATTGGGTTTAATAACAATTGGCTCTCAGTGTTTACGGGTTGTGATTTTTGTACCAAATTTCGTTCGAATCGGTCCATTCGTTCGTCAGGTATCGTCTCCACAGTCTCACTAACACACACACACACACACACGCACACACACACACACACACACACACACACACACACACACGTTCACACACACACACACATACTTTCACACGCACACACACATACTTTCACACACACACACATACTTTCACACACACATACACACACAGACAGACATCACTTGGAAAATGTTTGATTCGTGATCAGCGATGCTTGAAACGTGCTCTCCCCTTCAGAAATTCGAATTCGAATTTTCGACCCCGTCACAATACTTTCCTTATACATTATGTATATAAGGAAAGTAAAAAATTGCCAAGCTGTATTGTCAGCTGACCTGTAGTATTAGTTCTATACTGAATTTTGCAGCTATCTGAAGCTTCGATTTTTGTTGCAGACAACACGGATATGCATATTTCTTCTTGTAATATGTAAAATGGAGAGAAATTATCTTCAACTTTTATGTAAAATTCACGTATATTTCCTAATGAATATTTATTTATCAAAATATGCACACTTAAATCTGTTGTTAAAATTAAGAATTGTACAGAAAATATACATAGAACTTTGACGATTGGTGTGTTTTTCTGTGTGTGTGTAGTTATACTATTTTTTTTATTAAAACTTAGTATATGTTATATATTACAAGAACTTAAGCAACTTCCTTTTAGAAAGCTGTCATAAGCAACTTATATGACTACAACTGCTTCGAGAGTGTTATAAACATCTTTCTTCAAGGCAAAATAGAGCAATTTAATCAAGATGAAACATTGCAGCTTATAACAGAACAGCACTATAGATCACTATCGCACTAGAAATAAAATTTGCAAAAAATTGCAAAAAAGGCAAGTGACTCAGTAACTGTTGCACTTTTTTACAACAATTTCTCAAACTATAAATTATAATTTATTTATTTATTTATTTATTTTACTTCTAAGTGATACAATGCAGGAAAACTTCCAGAGCGTCATTATTTATTTGAATTCCATCAAATACATATTTCTATTTAAAAAAAAATTAAAATATCTGTCGTTCCATTTAAGTCATACAAATACCTAGCAACGCATATATAACTAGAATTTTCGCACACAAGAAATATTCAATGAAGAAAGAAATTCAATTTATCCCCAGCCCTTAAGCACTTGGAACGGTTTCTCCATCTTCCAATTACGTTCGATGGAACTTAAAAGGCGATGCGTCTTCGAAGCACAAAAAACAAACTCTAAGCAAGAGGAGAAAAAAAAACCCCGAAAAGATCCAGTTGAAGAATGAAATACGGCAGATACATAAGCATTGACTTTGAAAAAAAAGCAAAAAATGGTGCTAAAGTTAGAAATCCCATTAGCGACTGAGAATCGGAACTGCTAAATGATCCTTATTAGAGCGAATGGGGCTAATTAAGCAAGAGCTGTGTAAATACAAATAATATCTGCAGAAATATTTTCCAAAAAAACAATTTTACTATTCTACATAGCTATATTTTCCCGCAACCATATTACAGGATAAATGATATTATTTTATGTAAATATAATTTAATTCTTAAAAGTGTTTTCTATCATTTGACATATACAGTAAAATAATTACTTAGATGAAATTAATAAAATAAGTATATATCAAATTTATTTATTCAAATATGTAATTACATGGACAATTTTCTAGTACATTTTTGAAGGAAGTGGGTACAGGCAAGTATAGGTATAGGCAAATTAGGTAACTACAATTGTTTCTAAGGCGTTACGAACCCCTTCCTCAGGTAAAAAAGAATGTGCTCTTAATAACAGCTAATATATAACTGCTAAAATATTGCTGTATCTTAGCAGTTATTAAGAGAAACTGTTACGATTAGCAGTTTAATCTTAGCGGTGGTTAACAGAAAATTCAAATGTTAACGATTGTATCTTAACAGCCGTTAGGTTGTTAAGAGTAACTGTTAAGATTAGCACTTGTATTCTAGCGGTTACTAAGATAAACTGATAATATTAACAGCTGTATTGAAATAGGTTGTCAAGAGCAACTTCTAAGATTAGCAGTTCTATTTATATTCGCGGTTGTTAAGATAATACTGTCTTTAACCTGAGAAAGAGTATTCATAATGATCTCGGAACAAATTATAGTCACCTAATTTGCTTATGCCTGTTTTCTTCAAGTATGTGTTGGAATGTTGTTTTTTCACAAACTACAGTTTCATTTTGTTTTGTCACAAACAGCAGTTTCACAAACAACTGATTTCACAATCAGTAGTTTCATTGTGATACAATTACTGTTTAGACTCCACATATATCAGAAATACCTAAGCCCATAAGATACTCCACTAGGTAAGGACATAACTATAGAGCACACAGTATCAGCAAAAGAAATAACTATTTGGATTACGAAATTATATAATATAAATTTTACATTATCCTTAATCGCTGCTATACTTCTTTGGTATATCTTGTTAGTTTCTGGATTTATTGATTAGACATTCATGTCCTTTTACGATAATAACTTTCACAGTTGTACCAGGGAATATGAATGAATGCACATTATTCGTTAAAATAAGTTTTTTTTTTTTTTTTTCAAATGGCCAGGCACTTTGACCTTCGTCATTCGCCTTTATTACAGCTGCCAGAGGAATGTGAACCATTTAGCCGACCATTGACGTTGCCCCAGGCGCACCAGAGGGGGGCGGATCACATTGCGCCCACAACACAAGCATCCATGCCTTACGTGGGGCTCGAACCCACAACGAGGCGGTCGAGCGATTGCTACGGAAACGCTTGCCTTGACCACTCGACAACCACGTCGGCTCGTTAAAAGAAGTCATTGTTTAATATCAATGTTGAGGAACAAAATATATGTTTACGAGGCTGTATCCTGCAAAGCTTATTATTGAAGGACAACCTTTTATTAAAAAGATCGAGCTTTGTATAGCTAGATTTGAATTTGCGATGAAACAATTAAATTTCAGAATTTATTATCAATTCAATCAAATGTTATTCTTGCGGCGACGTCTGTCGATTATGATCATATATTTGTTAAAATTTGTATTATTTTTCCTCAGCGTAGGTTTCTTATTCTTTCGATCCAGACCGTCCGACCTACCCGAAAGTACCTGTATGGACGGCCTCAGTAGTGTTACCCAATTTAATCCGGTACCTAGTGTGTAGATGACATCTATCACACTCTCCCTACCCTCAATCCTCCCACGTCTAGGAAGAACTTTTGGAATATAGATTTAACGTTCCCATACTCCGCATACACACCGGGATGTTTTGGGTAGCGCCAGAAATCAAACTCGGGTCCTTCGATTGCAATCCCCATATTCTAACCACAGGGCTATCCCGCCCATAATGCGTAAGTTCTTGTGTTATACAATTCTCTATATAAGAACCATTATCTATATCTGTCTGTAACGCCTGTCAATAAATTTGGCAATTTTTGGAAAATACCGCTAAAATGATAAATATTGCCAAATTAAAAAATTTGCAAAAATGTAATATCTTGGAAAATGAAATTAACCTGTAATAGTGCTATAATTAACTTCAAATTCTTCAACTAACCATGTTACCATGTTCCCAAATATCAAGCAATCAAAGAATTATTACTTAATAAGGAAATATTGCATTATTTATTTAATTATTTTGTTATTCAGTTAACGTGGCAACTACAGATAATGTCCACTTACAGAAACCACAAAACATTATAGAACATAAAATGCAAGAATATAGAACATAAAATGAGAGTATAGAACATAAGAGTATAGAACATAAAATGCAAGAATTTTAAACAATTGACATGTCAAGTACATTCAAACAGTTTTTTTATTAAATTGACATGAGTATTGATTTGAAAGCAGTGGTTACGGCATGAGGACCACGCGCGGTAGTTCCATATTCGATCGTCGACACCTCCCATAAAATACCCCCTTGTCGACGTGCAGTACGACAAATATGTAGTTCCGAATATCCATCTCATAGAAGATGATTTAAGGAAAGGAGGATACTGTCCCTGTGATTGCTACTCTCACTAGCATCCAATCTGATTTGAATGGTAAAATGTTGCAATTGCCTTTAGTTATTCTTCAATTGTCGTTAATGTTGCAATTGCCTCGAATTACCCTGCCCCCTCGTACACCGCGAAAATGTGATTCACTGAAAATTGATTCCATTTTCAGCCACTTTATAGCCGATTGAATGTATAGACGTACAGGGCTTGGAAAATGAAAAACCATCTGATTATTGTGTACTTTTGGTATCTAAGCTTTAGTTTAGGGGTCAATTAACTCAGACCCAGTAAATTGCAACTTCGGTTCATTAGAAAGATACCGTGCCCTCAGACAAACAACCACACTGGTAGAATGAAAATATGATGGATTCACATTCTAGAATATTCAAAATGTCCATAAAAATCCAATAATTGAATGTATCACTCTTCTATAAATAATACATATAGAATAGCAATATAATAGCGATATAATATAAATGACAATATAATTTATATAGCGATATAATAAACAGGATGCCCCAAAAATATTGACCTCGGCTTTTATTCCTTAAATATTGATCATAGACATATATAATAAATTGCAAAGTTGAGTAAAAAAAGGTACGAAATTTTATGAATTGGATTAAAATTTTAAAGGGAATTAAATTTTAAGAAATACAAAATTTAAACATTTATACGGCCCTCGTACAAAAACATTTCCAATGATTAAAATGTGCCTCATACACTAATAAGGTGATGTACAAAATTTCAGCATTTTATCATAAAATGTCCCAGAGATATGAAAGTCAAAAATACTGATTTAAACCACTTTTCAATTCATCGACATGGGTTCTCAGACGGGAAATATCATGTCGGCAGATCGCGTTTTAGGGGTCATACACAAATTACGAAAGAAAACAATGATTACATAAAAAAATAATAATTTTGCTATTTATTGGTACAAAAGTATCTACACAATGTAGAAATAATAACTTTACACAAAGATTACAAAGCTTGTTCAAAATGTTTTTCATTCATGCCAACGATCCGTTAAAGATAAGAGGCTGATATTATTTGCCTATGATGCATTTCTGCGTTGCGTCGTTTGCAATCTTGCTGTAAACATTTACATTTGAATTTGAGAGTAATTCCTCCCCAAATTTGTTTAAATATATCTCTTGGACTTTTTATGATAAAATGCTGAAATTTTGTGCATCACCTTACTAGTGTATGAGGCACATTTTACTAATTGGAAATGTTTTTGTACGGGAGCCGTATAAAATTGAGATTTTGTATTTCTTCAAATTTAATCCCTTGAAAATTTTATCGATTTCATAAAATTCTGCAACTTTTTTTACGCAAATTTGTAATTTATTATATATGTTTAAGATCAATATTTAAGGAATAAAATTCGAGGTCAATGTTTTTGGGCACCCTGTATATCCAAGCACAAAACTTTTAAATACTAGAAATTATCTATAGTCTGTGGGCACAGATTACTTCATCGATAGGAATTTGGAAATGTGCATTCTTGTCTAATTATGTTTCCTTAAAAGATGATACTTCTTCCAAGTAGAAAAAATAAACTAAAAGCTTACAGAAGAAAATTGAACCAAAAGATAGTATTGATGAATTAAATGCTGCAGATACGTAAGCAGATAGTTTGAAAAAAAAAGGGAAGCGACGCAAAAAGTAGAAATCCAATTAGCAACTTAGAAGTGAAAACTACGTAATGTCATTAGAGAGAAATAGGACTAATTTAGCTAAGTCAAAATGTTTTCCAGTGAAATATTTTCTTGAATATAATTGTGTCCTCTTTTTGCACTGGTGGATTTTGTCTTTCAAGACTATTGCATGATCGTGGGCACTGATTAATATATCTCGAAGTTACCTGGTGAAGGTTGATTTTGCTTTTGGCATTTATCGCAAGAGATGTAATTTAGTAAAGTTCTAAGACGGAGTGAAAATAATTTAGAGAATGATGTCACTCAATTTATCGCATGATGTTACATATGAAAAGTGAACATGTTTCTCAACAGTTAATATATTCTTTTTAATTTATGGGATTTATTTATAAATTTATTTACAAAATATGCAATATCTCGAGAACGGTTCATTCTAGAGTTCTAAAGTTTATGTCAATCGTTTTCTAAGGAAAAATGACATAAAAAATGTCTATTTGCGTAACTTTATTAAAAGTTTTGATTTTTTAATGATTTTTTCAAAATTTAACTCGATAATTTAGGGGGTTCTGAATATGCGATTGAGTTTAAAAACAATAGGCTTCCAGTATTCACAGATTGTGATTTTTATTCCAAATTTCATTTGAATCGCTCCATTCGTTCGTGAGATATTGTCTCCACAGTCTTACTGACACACACACACACACACACACACGCACACACACACATACTTTCACACACCCACACACACACACACACAGAGAGAGAGAGAGATATCACCTCAAAAATGTTTGATTCGTGATCAGGGATACTTGAAACGTGCTCTCCCGTCGAAAACTCGAATTCGAATTTTGGACCCCGTCACAATACTTTCCTTATACATTATGTATATAAGGTAAGTAAAAATAAAAATAAATATATTTCTGTGTAACACATTCCATGTATAAAACATAAATATATATTTCATTTTCTCAGTACATATATTTTTCAGAACAAGAAGAATTAAATAGAAGTTTTCCGTACCGGATATACCGTAGATGCAGATGTAGCAACTGATTAAATATTTGTAGTAATTTTTACCTTCCTTATACACGTTTTGTTCGTTCCTTGTGTTAATTCCTACAAATAACATAATAGCATAACATAACATAATAACATGGCATATCATAATAACATAACATAATATAATATAATAATATACCATATCATAATAACATAACATAACATAATAAAATAACATAACAGCATAACATAACATAAAATAATAACTTATAATGCGATATGACTTTGAAATTGGATTTTATCGTCTGTTTAACTTTGTTGCCGAATTAATTATACTACATTTTCAAATTATACACTAAGGATACTACAAGCATCTATATTCGTTCGAAAATGGTCAGTTTAAGGCTTAACATACACACTTATAAACATTTTCATTTAAATGTATGATGTATGGCCATAAGTTTATTTGATGCATGATATGAGCCTTATGGTCATTGCAAACCAAACATATACACATAAACACTGAGTTTTTACATGAAAAGGTATTGTGGCGTTTAAGCGCATTTACAGGAATCATATATAACGCAAAGAAATTAAAAATAAATATAATTTTGTATAACCAGTTCGATGTATAACACGATATATAAATATAATTTTATATAACACGTATAACGATATGTAAATATAATTTTTATTTTCTCAGCATGAACCTCTCTAAGAGGACTCAAATGAAATTCATTCATATCCTTTATGCACATAAATTTCCTTAACTGTTATAAACTTATAAACTTAAAAATAAAGGTAAAACCGTAAGAATTATTTTTATCTAATTGCGTCCTCTAGGGATTAAAATGTGATGCTCCTTCCAAGAAGAAAAATAAAATCAAAGCATACAAAAGAAAAAAAAGTAAATAGAAGATAGTATTGGAGGATTAAATGCGGCAAACACATAAGCACTGAGTTTGAAAAAATCGGAAAAGACGCCAGAAATAGAAATTCCATTAGCAACTAAGATGTGAAAACTACATAATGAACCTGATTAGAAGGAAATAGGACTAATTGAGCACGAACGCTCTTATTCCAAATGTTTCCAGTGGAATATTTTCTAGAATATAATATTGCCCGCATTCTTCTGGATAGAGCTAGTCCTTTACAAATATTATATGATCATGGACACTAATTAAAATAAATCGAATTTAGTTTTATAACGCATATACGACTTTTGGCATATATCGTAACGGATGTAATTTAATAAACTTCTAAAACGGACTCAAATATATTTTAGTAATTTAGTTTAGACATGGTGAGATATGTAGTTTCAGGGATAAGGCAAATATATATTATATGCAATTTGTCAGCGAAATTGGGATATATTTATTAGAAAGTATATAGCATTTTCAATATATAGTTTTCGCTTAATATGTATAAATTTTCCTTAATCACTGGGTCTAACTAACACAGTTGCTTAGACGAGTTAATCGTACGTTGCTCTTCCGAGTTCGATCCTCGACGCCGGGTGAGTTTGGACACAGTAAATCTGAAAGTTTCGTTTTTAGTTATTATTATAAATATGCAATATCTCATGGAAATGTTTTGTTTATTTGTTATATAGATTCTAGTTTTATAGATCATATTTACTAAAAACTAATTATTAAGAAATGATATATAAGAAAAGTCAGTCTGTCTGTCCATCCGTTTGTCTGGTTGTTTATCCTAATTAGTATGGCCACAAATTTAGTTAAATATTTTGATAGATATAAACAAACTGACTAGTTTTGTAAAATTGAATGAAAATATATAATAATTCATGTCGCTTTATGGGAATTATAAATTTAATATTCGTGAATCAAAATAAGGTGAATTTATCTGTTCATGGGACTGATATATTTTGTTAGCTCTATAGTAATTATATTCTTTAGGGCATTGTAGGTAATTGAGTTTTGTGTTTAGGTGTGGTATAGTAATTATAGTAAGTTTTAATAGTAATTATAGTAAATTTTAGTAGAAATTATAGTAAATTGTAATAGTAATTATAGTATAGTATGTATTATTTTACGTTATGATCCGGATTGTAATTCGTTATATTGATTGGAGAAGATGCATAATCCTCAAGTATATAGGGATATAAAGGGAGCAACTTCTGTTTTAATAGTAATTATAGTAAATTTTAGTAGTAATTATAGTAAATTGTAATAGTAATTATAGTAAGTATAGTATGTATTATTTTGCGTTATGATCCGGATTGTAATTGGTTATATTGATTGGAGAAGATGCATAATCCTGAAGTATATAGGGATATAAAGGGAGCAACTTCTGTTGATGACCAGAGAGGAATATTTTTTTTTAATCTTACACCCTTTTATACATAACTTTGCACTCCTTATATGACGGGCTTAAATATAATATTATTTAATATTTATTACTTCACTATAATAATATTTAACAAACAATACGTGTTAGAATAAAGTAATTCGAAAATAACATGCTCACATATTTACATATCCGTATAAATATTAACTGTTGGAATGAATTACCCCGCTTTGTCCGAGTCTCACATAAGTGCTCGTTAGGTAAATAATGCATTTATGGTAACGCTACTCAATTTTCAAACCATCTGTTTTACACCAAAGTAAAACCTGTCTTTTGTTTCATTCCAAATCCTTCAGTTTCAACGCATCTGTAGTCGCGCTCTACAATTTAATACGCATGCGCATGAATTTTCAAGGCTGTCCATATCAACGCCAAGTCAAGAAGAAAAGCGCGAGAAGAATCTAAAATCTCAATTTTTAATATTTAATTTGAAAATTAACAAAGAATAAAAAAAAAAGGTAATTAAAAAGATATTACAATGCAAATATTTGCACTTATATTTGTGAGGAACTACAGAATAGTGTTAACCTTCTATTTTTAAATGAGGAAGGAAAAAAAAATAAAATAAAATAATAAAAAATAAAAACATGTAAATTTCAAAGTATGCATTAAAAATAAATAAATAAATATTAAGGATTGCTACATGTTCGGGTCAAAAACCGTTAGAAAAAAAAATATAATTTTTTCCGCAGATGTCAGGAATGAAAACCTCTGTAATAATATTTTCGGTCGCTAAGGTACCAATCTGTGTGAAAATTGCTCAAAATCGTGATTCGGCATAAAATAACTAAAAAACTAGTTCGAGTTTAAAAAATCTCGCCGAGGTCTGTCGTACAGGGAGTTCAGCTAACCTAGTTTCATTTTAAGGGCTGTCCGAAGATTTGATTTTAAACTACAGACACATCACACAGGGTCATGCACATACATTGTTTTATTATGTAAGATTAGAACAAACATTGAACTTTTCAATCAATTTCAATTATTTAAATCAATTATATTAAAGAGCAAGCACCCTCAAAAGAATGAGTGAAGATTAGAAACACAATGTGAAGTCCAGTATATTTGAATCAATGAAATTATAGCTTTAAAGATAATTCATAGACCTTTATAAAAATTCCAATCCTTACAATTCCCCTTTAAAATCCAAGTATCAATTGTCTTTTGAGCATTAAATGGTAAATGTAGGAAATTAACATATATAGCGTGCTTCTCGTTCTACTTTTATTATTGATCCATGCAGTACAAGGCAAAAGCCTTTTACTTTTCTATTATTAATAGCATTTTTGAGATATCGGACGTAAAGAAAAAAAAAAATACCGTAGATGGAAAATAGCAATTCGCAATTACTTTTTAAAGTCATTTTGCGAGTGAAGGAAATTATGAAATTCCCATTTCCGAGTCATTTAATTCTTAAACTGTACATGACATTTAAAGATAGTTTTGTCTATGCTTGATTTAAATGTGCATTATTAATATGCGTTCGATATTATGTACTGAACACTGGGCACATTCTGCCATCTGATGGAAGCCATTTAACTAAATATTTAATTTCTTATTTGTCTGGAAATTTTATGTAAAATTCACTGGAAATTATCTGAGAAGAATTTACTCAGATTCTCATATTTTTACATAATAAAATATGTCCATATTTCTGAGTGTATCTTCTGTAGCGAAAAATCTAAGCTTTGGACAGCCACGAAATTTGTTACATTGTAAGATGAATTCCTGGTACGATAGACTTAGGCGAGATAATTTCAAAATTCAAATTCGTTTTTCAGTTATTTCATTTTATTTTGAAACACGATTATAAGCGATTATCACACAAATTCCATAGCATTCGAGAATATTTTTGTCGAGTTCCATCTTGATATCATCAGAAATATATAATAACCTGTTTTTTAACTATATTTGAACCGAATCCGGAAAACAATTCCGACATGTTTATTTTTGTATTTTTAAATATATCAAAATATGTATGTTTTATTATTTTATTTTCTTATTTCACCACATCCAGAAATGGGAGATTAACACAATTCTCTAAGACAAATTCCAACAACGTAAAAAAGCACAAGTAACACAATATTGCAGCATGCAGCTGTTTCGAGGATATACTTGTTTTCCTTCGTTAGTGCAAGAGAACCAACAAACTCAACGTCCAAAAAAGAATGAAGCCCCCTTTTCTTCTATACCCTTGAAACAGATTTGTGCTGCATTATATTGCGTTATTTGTGCTTTTATACGTTGCTCCAGGTTTCCTTTTCCACTTTCCCAATAACTAGAATGTATGTTTTATGTCATTCAATTCGCATCAGCTTCTACACCAAAAGTAAAATAAAAAATCTGATGTGGGCAGCACACGACTTCCTCTGTAGACTCAAATTCATATTTTCTTTATTTCTTTAATAATTCATTAGATTGAGATTAATTGCACCAAATAACACTAAATTTGCATTTTTAATTCAATTTTTGTTTTTATTTGGTAATTGGACATCCGAAAGCGGCGTAATAAAAATGTAAGACATCTCAAATATCTTGAGAATGGTTTGTCCTAAAGTATAATGGAGTGTGTAATATTATTTTCCTCGTCAAAAATTGCGTATAAAACAATAATTTAATGGATACATTTGAGCATACGTAGTCTTTTTTTTTTTAAGATTTTGGCGATTTTTTCGGGCCATTTCTTAAAAAAAGGCAAAATAGTACCAAAATCTAATCAGCATCAGAGAATCCTACAAGTAACTTATCTACCAAATTTTATGAAATTTGGTCAATTGGTATTTTAGCTAAAGTGGATACATGAAAGTTTTGCGGGCTATTTCGAAAAAAAGGTAGGTTGTTCTTTTCTGAATCGTACCAAAATCTAATCAGCACCAGGGTAACCCACAAAAGACTTATCTTCCGAATTTTGTGAAATTCGGTCCATTAGTTATTCAGCTAGAGTGGATGCAGTCTTTTGCGGGACATTTCGCAAAAAAGGCGGGTTCTTTTATCCCAAATCGTACCCAAAACTAATCAGCACCAGATTCGCCCACGGGTGATTTACCTACTAAATTTTATGAAATCCGGTCAATTAGTTTTTTTAGTTAGACTTGATACAAAATCTGCACATACAGCCAGACAGGCACACAGTTACACAGACATACATACAGACACACAGACACACAGACAGACACAGACACACAGAGAGACACACAGACACACATACACACACAGAGACGTCACGCAAAAAATAGTTTCTTCGTATTCTAGTGGTCTCGAAGCGCGTAGATCCGTCGAAAACTCGAGTTGCGATTTTCGGTATGATACCGATACTTTCCCTATACATTACCATGTATAGCAAGGAAAGTAAAAATCCGATGTGGGCAGCACATGACTTTCCATGCAGACTTATATCCATATTCTCTTTATTTTAATTAAATTTATTTCACTTTTAATTCAATTTTCGTTCTCATTCGGTAACTGGACTTATTTTCAAAGGTGGCGTAGAGAAAATACGAAAAACTAAAATATCTCGAGAACGGCTAGTCCTAATGTAATGGGGTTGGTCTTATTCTTTTCTTCGCTAAAAATTACGTAATAAACAAGTATTTAATGGATATATTTGAGCATACGTAGTTCTTTAGTTTAGATTTGGACGATTTTTGCGGGCCATTCTGCAAAAAAGGGCAGGTTACTTTTTTCTGAATCGTACCAAAATCTAATCAGCACCAGGGTGACCTATACGTGACTTATCCACGGAATTTTGTGAAATTCGGTCCATTAGTTCTTCAGCTACAGTGGATACAAGCTTTTGCGGGCCATTTCACAAAAAAGGCGGGTTCTTTTATTCCGAATCGTACCCAAAACTAATCAGCACCAGCCCCGCCTACAAGTGACTTACCTACAAAATTTTGTGAAATTCGGTCCATTAGTTTTTCAGTTAGAGTGGATACAAAATCTGCACAGACAGACACACAGACACACAGACAGACAGACACACAGACACACAGACAGACAGACACACACACAGACGTCACGCTACAAATGGTTTTTTCGTATTCTAGAGGTCTCGAAACGTGTAGATCCGTCGAAAACTCGAGTTGCGATTTTCGGCATGATTCCAATACTTTCCCTATACATTACCATGTATTGCAGGGAAAGTAAAAATAGATATTTAAAGTAGGAAAGACGGTAAAAAAGAATAAAAAAAAATCACAAAATCAATTTGTTTAATTTTCGAACATTTCCTACTCTAGTAGAATCTCAGTTTCAGTCACATTCGAACCGTCTCAGCTTCAAGATTAAAGAAAAAATCGAATTATTTGAAATTTTAAATTAGTGGTTACTATATGAGTAAAAGAATAATTAAAAAAAATTAAATTCTCTTTTCAAAATAATTGAAAGTTTTCACTCGAGACAGAATTTTAATTTTTGTCTCATTTGATCTATTTCAGTTTTCAGAATCAAGAAAAAAAAATTTCAAATTTCGAAAATTCGAATTAGGAGTGACGGTATAAAGATATTACGAAAACCTTACACCACGTTGTCTTTCAAAATCAATACATACACAACTTTATATCCTTTCGTTGGCAACAATTAAAACTGATTATCAACATTTTCGAATTACAAGCGTGTAGGTTTTACATTTAATGATCCTTAGCACTTGAAAACGCGGGAAGTGCGGATAAAAAGGCTAGTTGTAATAATATTAACACAGAATACCAAATACAGTGAATGAAAAAGAAAAACTTGAGTAAGGCATAAAAACACAAATAAAACACAATGTCACATACATCTGTTTAACACCTGTAGCATGCATCTGTTATAAAAACAGGTTACTTTATGCAAATGGTGATAGTCACTGTACTATGGTCACTTTGAGAAAAGTGATCACATTAGCCAGGTGGTTCGTATAGTAAGGAGGTCACATTTCCAGGTTTCACTTTATATGAAATCGATAAGTACGATACATTTTTTACGAAGGAAATGAAAAACTTGAGCAACGCAAAAAAACACAAATAAAACACACTAATACAACATACAGCTGTTTCGAGTATACTCTAAATCCCCTTCGTCAGTGAAACAGAACCAAAAATCTTGAAGTCCAAAAGAGGAATGGGCGCTAGAGGAAGAAGGAAGTAGGATTCTATACCCAAGACTTGGTTTAAGCGCTTCTAGCGATCATTCCTCTTTTGGACTTTAGATTTTAGCGAACTTTCTCTTGCACCAATTTTTTTTAAACTTCGGGTATTAGCGATCTTCCTCTAACATCTATTCCTCTTCTGGACCTCGGGCTTTAGCGATCTTCCTCTAGCACCTATTCCTGTTTTGGACTTCGGGTTTTAGCGATCTTTCTCTAGCACCTATTGCTTTTTTGAACTTTTGGTTTATTGGTTCTCTTGCACTGACGAAGGCATACATCGCATGTTCGAAACAGTTGTATGCTGAATAATTGTGTTTTATTTGAGCTTTTATATATCATACAAATTTTTGCATTCTTCGCACAAAGTGTATTGCATTTATTGATTCCATATACAGTAAAACCTGAGTGACCTCCTTAAATACGGACCATCTGAATAATGTGATCAATTTTCCCAAAATGATCATACTACAGTAACTATCACCATTTACATAAAGTAACCAGGTTTTATAGTCAGTTTTTAACCAATTTACACTGTATTTTAATAAATAAATACATTATCACTTTTATTTTATATTTAACATTCACGGTACAAATATTTAGACAAGACATACTTAAATATATTGGTCAACTTAAAATAAAAACTAGTTCGCTAATATCCACATTACAAAAGCAGATATTTTTCCGTATCCTGCATGAGAAACAGATAAAGTAAGCATTGATAACTAGGAAGCATATGACTTTATGATCAATTTTATCATCATCATTTGGGCGATGAGTTTGGCAATCTGATCCTTTAATGATGATGGCAGGTGCAGCCGTAGAAACATACGAGCTGTGACGTAAAGAATACTTTGATAGACATTATTTTGCGGTATGCGTTGATAAAGAAGTTCTGAATGCTGTAGGAAGAACATTAAAGTTTGATCATCAAAGTCTGTTGCATGTGGTGTTGAACGTGGGAATGAGTTAAATCGAAAAAATGGATTTTGCATTTATAGGTCGGAGGATGACTTTTGATTGTTTTGATATGTGTCAGTAATCGCTTGTATTTAGAATCTGCAGTTTTAAAATGAAAATAAAAAAATCTGATGTGGGCAGCACATGACTTTCCGTATATAATACAATGAATTTACTACTTTTACAGCAAAAAAATAGGTTATTCTTATAGGAGATACTTATATTCTTTCCAAGATATTGAATTTTCGTTAATTAGTCGTCATTTTCATCGATTTAGCATCATTTTTATCCATTTGGCGAGAATTTCGTTAATTTGGCAACATTTAAAAAGTCGCCCAGTTGGCGACATTCCGCCAAATTCGTCGCCAAAATCTCACCAAGCGTTATGGACGGAGAAATAAGTTACTCTTATAGCAGATAAATGACTGACGTTCAAATACAAATGTATTACTCAAAGTATCTTTTCTTATGAATGGAACGAGCTAAATCCACGAGAATGATGACACCCAATTTATCGCGTGATGTTACATATGAAAAGTAAAAATGTTTCTCAAGAGTTAATATATTTTTTTAATTTATGGGATTTTTTTATAAACATAATATTTGATAAGTGTACAATATCTCGAGAACGGTTCATGCTAGAGTTCTAAAGTTTATGGCAATCGTTTTCTATGAAACAATTACATATGTCAATTTGCGTAACTTTATTAAAAATTTTGATTTTTTGATGATTTTTTCAAAATTTCACTCGAAAATTTAGGGGGTTCTGAACATTTGATTGCGTTTAAAAACAATAGGCTTCAAATATTCACGTATTGTGATTTTTGTACCAAATTTCATTCGAATAGCTCCATTCGATCGTGAGATATCGTCTTCACAGACACACACACACACACACAGAGACAGCACCTGAGAAATGTTTGATTCGTGATCAGGGATGCTTGAAACGTGCTCTCCCGTCGAAAACTCGAATTCGAATTTTCGACCCCGGCACAATACTTTCCTTATACATTATGTATATAAAGAACGTAATAAATACGAAATAGTAATTGAAAAAATAATCCTAATATGACCAAACCTATATTGGCTACTTATATTTGCTAAATGTTAGTTATAGTTCTGCTTGCCAATAATGGGAAAATATTGGATATAGTTTGATGTCTCAATATTGGATATTTATTAAGAGCCAATATCGGCTATATATTGGGAGCCTATATTGGGTATATATTGGAAATCAATATTTCAATGCTAATATTGTGTATATATTGGAAATCAGTATTTTAATACCAATATTGGCTAAAAATAGGCAGTCCACATTGCACAAATATTGCAGACTAATTGGTACAATGTTGGAAGTCAATAGTGGCCTAAGATTGGAAGCCAGTATTGGCAAAATATCGGAAGCCAGTATTTGCAAAATATCGGAAGCCAGTATTTGCAAAATATCGGAAGCCAATATTGTCCAAATGTCGTACCCATTTTAATATTGGCCTTTATTGGTCATTGGATATTATGCCTGGCTGTCAATATTTGGCTAACATTGACATGCAACAAGGAATGCCGTTTTCTACACACTATAATGAATGATTTTAAAATATTTAAAAAAAAATTATCTCTTACATACACACTTATTGTATAGCCGTTGAATAAAGTTAAAATTTTAAAAGTGGTCAAAATAAAATCATTTAGTATTTCGCAAGTACAAAACGAATTTCTAAAAGACATTGAATTAATATCAAGTAAAATACATAAAATTTTGCGAAATACTTGTCGTTAAAATGCTTTCTCTCATTAAAAAAAATGTGCTAAATTCACTGCAATGACGTTAATAAATTTGATACTTAAATTGAACCTAGGAAGTCAACCCCTTTATCTATAGTCAACATATATATTTTTTCGTTCAATGTCACGAGCTTTTTATATTCTTTAAAATAACATGTAATAACTCGGAAATGATTTGTGATAGCATCTTCAAACGAGAACCATTTGTTTTCTTATGACATTGCGTACATTATGATTAAACTAGACATACATGCACATTGCACACAGACAGCATTGTAAAAACCACTTATTTGTATTTAATGATGCTTAAAGCGTATAGATCCATGGCAATCCTAACGTTCTATATTTATCCTTATTACAATACTATTTATTTACATATAATTTGTACTTTAGTAAAAATACATTTGAAATTTTAATACTATTTAATCCCAATTATTTACATACACTTTTCATTTAAATACACTGCATTTAAGTTTTTGTTTTAAAATCAACGAACATAATTTAAATTTTATTATTTCATGGAATAATAAGTAATAATAAAATCAGAGTATGTAGACTTTATTCTAAGTCTTAAACTCCACATTTATTTGACTTCTCATGCGAAATTTGGCCGAAGGGGATAAAAATAAATGCGACCACAAATATTGAGCGTGTTAGCAGCCGGCATTGAAATGTGAAGATATGTATGCAGAAAGATACTTTCCAATAATATTTAGTTTGGCGAGACAAACCATCAGGAATTCTAAGATATGGGGTTATCTGAAAACAAACTGCTGACGATATTTCAATATCGTGTATTTAAAGAACCTTTCAGTTGGAATTTGTAGCAGGATGTTGTTATGAAAAGCTTTATATTCTACATAAAACTTTCAGAAACTATCTTGTACTATAAAACATGTTTCCATTTATGTTCCTTTATACTATCTGTCCTGCGTGACAACACACTTAATAAACAAGAAAGATCAATCACGCATAAGCATTGATTATGAAACACTTTCCAACTGAAATGCAATTTCATTTAAAAATTTCTAAAATGTGATACATTCAGTGGTGAAAACTCTTACATTATCACAGTACGACAGTAATTTATTATACTTAAATATTTAAAACTCTATCGAAATATAAATCATCTGATTCTCTATGCAAAATCAATGAATATTTCATTCATATAACTTGCTTTCCAGACTCCAGAGCTAAGTAATTTTGTGTGAAAATATTCTGCAATTCTTATGTAACTCACCTTACAATCGCTTGAGATATTTGCATTCTGCATAAGTTAAAATTAGGCTTCGTTGAAGAAATAATAAAAGTTTAGGGATCATTTAAAATCACAACTATTGCAATTGCGTAGGTGCGGAATTTAGATACACAGATAATACCCAGATACACAGATAATATATATATGTGTGTGTGTGTGTGTGTATGTATTCAAAGTATTGGAATCATGAAGATCGGAACTCTAATTTGCGAAGGATCTACACGTTTTGGGAGATTTCTAGAACACGAAAAAACTATTTTTAGGAAGACGTCTGTGTGTGCAAGGGTGTATCTGTGTATGTTTATGTGTGTTTGTGAGGATATTACATCCACTCTAATTGAAAAACTAATGGAGCGAATTTCATAAAATTTGGTAGGTAAATTTTCTTGTGGGAAACCCTGATGTTCATTAGATTATAGTACGATTCGTAATAAAAGAATATGCCTTCTTTGCGAAATGGTCTGCAGAAATTGCCTTTATCCACTCTAGCTAAAAACTAATGGAACAAATTTAACAAAATTTGGTGTATAATATTTCAATAACCTACAATTAATTTATATACCAAATTTAACAAAATTTGGTATATAAATCATTTGTAGGTTATTCTAGTACGATTCGGGAAAAAGGAAAGGGATATTTTTCCGAAATGGGCCTCAAAAATCGTTAAATATAAAAATAAAAGACTACATGTGCTCAATTATATCAATTAAATTCCTATTTTAACGTGATTTTAGGCAACAAAACGAAAAAAAATTAACTGTAGTGAGGCTGAACTCAACTTTCTAATACTATAATTCATTTTTAAGTAGCTTGTAGGATTTTTGTTTTCAAATTTTACAAGTAAACTTTTGAAAAATGAGTGTAGTTGATCCAAATGATTGCAATTATACTTGACAATGCACCTCCTGGAGAGTAACTTCCCCTCGAGGGCCCAATAACGTGACGGACACAAAAATTCTATCGCGTCTTTTTTGACAATAATGACTGAAAATATTGTCTCGCGATCATTGATTCGTGAATAATCGTTTTCATGCATGATTATGTCAAATGTTGCCCTTTCCTGTCATGTTAAAAAACATATATATAAAATTTTGAATAAATGCTGAGCTTTTCTCTGTAATTTTAAAACATTCTGTCTTGTTCTAGATTTTTCGACAATAAAGCCGCATACAAAGTTCCTTGAGAGTCTCATAATTATTTTTTGCAGCCATTGTGAACAAAATAAAACGACCAAAGGCAGACAGACAGACGGACATAACTAAAGAAATTATTGTTCTAATTTAAAAACAGTCTGTCTTGTTGTAGATATTTCGGCAATAAAATCGCATACAAAGTTTCTTGATAGTCTCATAATTATTTGTTGCAGCCATTGTGACCAAAGTAAACCGACCAAAGCAGACAGGCAGACGAACATAACTAAAAAACTAGTCAAAACTAGGAAGACTTAAAACATATACTGGTCAGAATCTCGAAATCGAAAATTTTCGTGAAAAAAATACTTTCTCAAAATTACGTATGAGAAAGTTAACCTATTTAAAATATATTCAGTTTACTGAATTTAACTGTTTAGTTTGCATAGTTCACATCAAAAATGAGAGCTTGAATTTTTTTCTTAGTAGCTCAAAGGAAGAATATCGGCTGGCCAGTTCAAAGTTTCGTGGTTCGAATGAAGGTTGGTACAGCAATGATCTTCAGAATGACGTTCGAACAAATTAACACTACTGGCATTGTGCAGTGATGTTTGAGGACTGAAAGTGACATGATTAGTACGTGGTATGATTAGTACATGTTTCGTAGACTCCGGTATATTGCGCGCTTATTTCAAATCTGGAGACTAACGACCACGTACGATACTAACCTAGGTAAAAACAGTAGAATTAGGAAGCTAATTTGAGGGGGTGGGGTGGAGGTAGTCAATCAGATTACCATGTTTTATGTCAATCTGGCATTAACCGCAGGTTAATACAGAGTTAACTTCTACGATAACAGCTTGCAATTCCGTCCTAGTAGTCCAACAGTTAAATGTTAGATGGTCAGCTCAAAGATTCGAGGTTCTCAGTTAGGAGAGCAAGGCTCTTTTTAAGTTGACCAGCTGCTGGTTCGTCAGGGATAGTTATAAGACCCGTCAACGGGATCTGACCACGTGGAATGGTTAACCAAAATTATCATTCGTAAGAATACGGTTCACCGTATTTCTAGTGAGCTGGGTGTCTTGGGTAACATAATAGGCAAGTAGGAATTGGATCTAGTACTACTAGTATCCCTCACAGCAACAATCGTCACATGTGTGACAGTGACGTTGTAGTTACGTGACACCTGGGTCACAATGCGACATCATGTTTGTGGCTTCTATGTGACTTTACGTATTAGTAACTTTGTAACTTCATTGTGACTATATTCTGTGACGTTTCCACAATTTAATTAACACGTAACAACGTGACGACATTACAATAGCAATTACAATGTGACGTCAGAAACAGGTTAATATGCGACGTCACAAACGAGCATAAAAAGAACCAAAATGGCTTCGCTGTGACCTCAATATGACATTGCCGAGAAGTACTGCGACGTCCTGTGACGTCCCAAAGTCACAGTGTGACGTAAATCCTATGTCACCGTGAAAACAAATGCTGTTATGGGGGTCGTTCTGAGGACTGGATGTGAAATAAAAGTAGACTCTGTTAACTTTTAAATTATTATGTAATAAAAAATAAGAGATCATCCTGCAAAATTACATTTTATATCCGATGGAAATAATAATGTCTTCGGAATAAAAATGAAGCGTAAATTTTGAAATTAAATGCAAATGTTATCTAGCAAACCACCTACTTATATTTAATGTGAGTCAAAAATCCACCTTTTAGTTGAAATTAGATATAAAAAGTGGGCATCATAGTTATAGATATATTGG
This sequence comes from Amaurobius ferox, assembly GCA_951213105.1. Taxonomy (NCBI): domain Eukaryota; kingdom Metazoa; phylum Arthropoda; class Arachnida; order Araneae; family Amaurobiidae; genus Amaurobius; species Amaurobius ferox. Next base: position 35,064,647 of record OX578146.1, on the reverse strand, counting down.
AGCGAGCAAAATAATTTCGAGTACATTTTTAAAGAATATTAACAAACAAATATAGGTAATATGGTAAGTCCATTCTCCAAGTATGGACTGTTAAATATCATCTCTTCACCAGGGCATTCGACTAAGTTCATGCCACGTGCGGATATAAACAAATAATCTTAACAGTTTTTCCCCTGTCATTTAACTATTTCATTGGCTTTTTGACCGCATCTAGAATCCATTATTTCTTTTTAAATCAACAACCAACAAAATGTTTTTAAAAGGCATACAAATATATCAATGCGCTACAATAGTTGTTTCCAAAAATAATTTACTTTTTTAATACCACACAATTTTTGCACACTCTTTATGACATAATCAAAATTGCGTGTCTAAACTTTTGAGCAAACAAGAACTCTCAAATCTGACCTGGAAACTCCACGTTTATTTAAGTCCCCAGCGGCATTCTGCCGAAGGTGATAAAAATGAAATTCAACAGCAAATATTGAACGTGTCTTCAGTATTTATTGCAATGCGGACACAGACGTGGAGAAAGACTTAATAATATTTAGTTTATGGCGACACACCAGCTTGAATTTAGAGTTATGAGATATTCTGAAATATAACATAATTGACAGAATTTCACGCTCTGGTTTATATAGAAAATTTTAATAAAAGTACGTAGCACGTCGTTGCTGTGAAAATATTTTTATTCCACATAAGACATTTTAAAGCTAAAAGATGATTATGCATTGTATTGTAACACATTATTTTATTCAAGTTTATTAAGTATACTAGTTGCATGGTAATACCCTTAATTTTGACTTATATACTTTTCAACTTGTTTTCATTCATATATTGAACTGCAGGGTGCAGTTGCATGTCGTTGCTGTGAAGTTCGTTATATCCAGCATGAAGCATTTCAAAGCTAAAGGAAAAACATAAATTGTATTGTGACGCATTATTTTATTTACGTTTACGAAGTATACTAGCTGATTGGTAATAGCCATAATTACTTTCCTTATATACATAATGTATAAGGAAAATATTATGACGGGATCGAAAGTTTGAATTCGAGTTTTCGACGGGAGAGCACGCTTTAAGCATCCCTGAAAAAATCCTCACGAATCAAACATTTTTGAAGTGATGCCTGTGTGTGTGTGTGTGTGTGTGTGGCAGTGAGCCTGTGGAGACGATAACTGACGAACGAATGGACCGATTCGAACGAAATTTTGTACAAAAATCACAAACCGTAAACACTGGAAGCCTGTTGTTTTTATACGCAATCGAATGTTCAAAACCCCCCTAAATTTTCGCTTGAAATTTTGAAAAAATCGTCAAAAAATCAAAACCGCTGATAAAGTTACACAAATAGACATTTCTTATGTAATTTTTTATTAGAAAACGATTGACATAAATTTTAGAACGCTAGCATAAACCGTTCTCGAGATATTGCACATTTTTCAAAAAAATTATCAAGTTATATAAAATAAAAAAATATTTCCTATTGAGAAACATGTTCATTTTTCACATGTAATACCATGCGATAAATTTGGTGACATCAGTCTCATGCACCTAGCTCGTTCCATTCATGAAAAAGATACTTTGAGTAATACTTTTGTATTTGAACGCCAATAGTAATTTAGCTGCAGTAAGAATAACTTATTTCGTGGTCCATAATGATTAGCGTGATTTTGGCGACGAATTTGGTGGAATGTCGCCAACTTGGCGACTTTTTTAAATGTTGCTAAATTAGCGAAAAACTCGCCAAATGGATAAAAATGACGATAAAAATGACGACTCGTTGATGATGACGACATGGAAAATGACGGCTCATTGAGGAAAATTCAATATCTTGAAAAGAATATAAATAACTACTAAAAAAATAATCATTTTTTTTTACTGTAAAAGTTGTAAATCCCTTGCATTATATAAGGAAAGTCATGTGTTGCCCACATCAGATTTGTTTAACTGTAAAATTAGTAAATTCTTTGTATTATTTAAGGAAAGTCATGTGTTGCCCACATCAGATTTTTTTAATTTAGTTTTCGATAATGGATTCACATAAATGAACAAATCAGTTAAGTTGTATGTAGTTACTATGAAAATCTTTATAGTTCGCATAAATTATTTCAAATCTAAAGGACACAAATAAATTGTATTGTGACACACGATTTCATTTACATTTACTGAGTATACTAACTGTGTGGTAATACCCATAATATTTATTTAGTTTTAGTTAATAGATTCACTTAATCGAATTGTCCAGTTAAGAAGGTATCGGCTAATCATATCCAGTTAAAATACCTGTTAACAGAGTTAGATGAAGGGTAGAATATTCGTATACTAACACTTGTGAATTGCTTAACCATATATATAATTTTTTAATATATATTTCACTCCCAAGTAAACATGCACATATCCAAATAAACCGGTACTGATCATCCAGATACATTTAAATGACTGTTATCCAAATAGGTCCATGAAAAAATAAATAGTAATTTGTTTTAAATTTATTCACTTACACAAATACAAAAGATCTATCTCACAGAAATTAAAATAAATTTTAAATTCCTATGGAAACTAAAGGAATTTCTTCTGACGATGAAACAAAATGCCCATTTAAAAATAAAAATTCAGTCTGGCAAATAACATTGATATCATACATCTAAAGGGAGATCATAAATTACGATAAATAAAATATAAATAAATATGTTCACATAATACATTGTTACGAATACAAAGCGCTTTGCTTTCCTATAAAGAGAAAACATTTTTACAGATATACATCACTATTATGTAAAAGTAGGGTTTCCATAATTGTCGATATTTTCGTGGTTTTGGAGACAAATTTTGCGAGATATCACAAGCTTTGAGACTTTTGGTGAGTTTTGGGAACAGCTGGAATTCTCTGGATCTACCATTTGTTTCGTATACGATTTCTATGTATACATTTCTATGAAGGTTATATAATGTGAGTTTTATTTGTTTGGGTTAGATTGACGTAATACAAGGCAAATGTAATTGTGAGATGCGGAATTGTTTAAGAGCATAATCAGCTATTTTCTGAAGTAGTTGATTATTTAATTGCTGTTTCATTGTATATGATAGTTGTTTCGTGATTTGCAAGATATCTGCAGTGTTATTAGTTGCACACATTTTCAGTTTAAGTTTATTGGAGATTCAAAATAAAGGCGTTAGTTATGCAGAAATTAGGATTTATTTTCGTATTCTGGGAGTACAACCATGATTTTAATATTAAGGATGAACTTAACATATATTTAAATGAGTTGCAAAGATCTTTGCAACCGTCAAACTTTACGAAGCGCTCATCAGTGGTTTACAGAAATGATAAAATATTAGAGATATATAAATCATGGAACATATGAGATGTAGAAATTATGGACAACTCATCAGTCACTTGAACATTAGAACATATTTCAACATTGCAGAAAAATTTGGAGCATCTACAGGGTGTCCCAAAAAGATTGAAACGCACGTTAATTATTTACCTGTTGGAGATAAGTGGGCAATGTAAATAGCAAAAATATTGAGTGTAAGGTAGAAAATAAGACTACGTTAATGAAATAGTCCTCCCATTAATATTCAAAAAGTTACACTTTTTAAATTCTATACGACCCACTTAGACAAATTTGATCAATAAGAAAATTTTTAATTTTAATGCAACAAGATCATTAAAAAATCATATCTGCATCATATCTGCATCTTTAAAATTGAGCGAGTAATATTTAATTGAAAATTGTGAATGGGGATCATATATCAAATTAGAAATGTAAATTTGTAACATATCACAAAAAATATAAAACTAGATGATAATACATAGGATACCCAACCGCGTATAGTGAGTACCACTGCTTTATATGATCTCTGTCTGGGTATTGCTTTATTTAGATGCATTTGTGATAAAAAATTTTGACACATATAAAAGTATTTTTGATCTAAAGAATTTCCATCGTCAATTTGTTTATGATCCTAATTTTCACTGATCAAACAGCCATTCACAAGGTACGGAAAAGTGTCATAAGTCAGATTATTTACTTTATTATAATTCAGTTGATTTTAAAGATACAGATATACAGATTCGTTTATTGATATTGTTGCATTACAAACACAAATTTTCTAATTGACCAAATTTGTCTAGGGAGGGGAGTGGGGTTGTATAAAAATTTAAAGAGTGTAACTTTTTGAAAATTAATGGCAGGACTACGTAGTCTTATTTCCTACCTTACTTTCAATATTTTTGCAATTTACATTGCCCACTTATCTCTAACAGGTAAAGAATTAAAGCGCGTTTAAATCTTTTTGGGGCACCCTGTATACTTAAACATCACAGAACAAATTTTGAGCTCCACACTTTAACACTGCAGAACAGCTTTCGGACCCCATACTTAAACACCGTAGATAACATTTCCTGTGTTTATACTTACACAGCTCAGAAGACCTTTTGGGTGTCCACACTTAAACAGTACAGAACAGATTTTACGCACTCCTCCTTGAACACCAAAGAACATCATTCAGGCATTCATAACTGAACACCATGGAACACCTTTCGGGTAAAATGCGACTCCTATAAAAAAAATTATACATACTTATTTCAAGACAACTGTCAAAAGATTTCTTAGAAACATATTGTTATTATTTTAGTTTCGCTTATAGTGTTTTGCTGAAATAAGATACAGATATCAATTTTCAAATAATCTTTGTTTAACAGTTATGTCTTCATCTTTTAAAAATGCTTGTTTACGTCATTAATTTGATAAGGAACTCTGACCATCTGAAAAGACAAATATATTCTGTATGTAAATGGCAAGCTTCTTAACTGCACAAGCAGTTAACATTTACTATAATGTTTGAATTTGATTATCTTGATAAATAACAATCAACAAATCGAAGTTCAATCTGTCGGCACAAGATACTTTTATAAATCTACATTAGAATTCTCTTAGGTGGGAGAATATATTTGAGGATATGGCATAAAGAATAAATGTCTGTATGCTTTTTATATAAGCGTTCGAAGTCAATTTCTTTTACGCCTTTGAAATATTTTATTAATATGCATAAAGTACCCGATACAACTAAGATAATATACATTAACTTATATTACTTCTTGTGCCAAAATAATAGTGTTTATCGAGAAATGCAGTTTGTTTCCAAAATATCATAAATTTATTTTTGCGTGTCCTTTATATGCAAATAAACAACCTCTGCATTTAAAATTCCATAAAATCAAGAACTTTTAAATCCCTGGCATTCAAACAACATTTATTTGAGCTCCAGAAAATTCAGCCGAAGGGGATAAAATTGAATGCATCCGCAAATATTGAACAAGTGTCATCAGTCGCTATTGAAATTTGGACATATATATGCAGAGATACACTTTCCAATAAAATTTAGTTCACGGTGATAAACAGATCACACGTTTTTTTATGAGTTGTCCCTAAACAGAATATGTTGACAAGCTTTGGATATCTCAATGAAACTTTGTTGTTGCAACTTGCTGTATTTCTGCTACGAAATGCTTTGTATTCTATATAAAATATTTATACCAAACGATAAAAAATCTAATGTGTTGCTAACATAATTGGAGTTAGGTATTCAAAATATATGTGGGTACATAATTTATTGAAACACCTTAATAGGAAATCAGGTTCTTTGCATGCATAAATGCATTTTTAAAACGTAATGTGGACAGCGTATGACTTTCCTTTTACAATCAAAATCCAGCTTCATAGTTTTATTTCTGTTTCAATGCAACACTTACATACATGAATGCCCTTAAGTACTCCAATAAGTGTATAAGAAAGAAAGTACTCCAGTAAGTGTATAAGAAAGAAAGTATGCCAATATGTGTATAAGAAAGAAAGTACTCCAATAAGTGTTAAACACGAAGGATCAATCATGCTTAAAGCATTGATTACGAAACACTTTCCAACTTCAATGCAATTTTATTTAAACAAGTCTAAAATGCAATACATTCCTCGGTAATATTTTGAAACTTATCACAATACTGCATTAATTTATTATATTTGAAAACTTAAACCATCATCGAAAAAATGAACTTCATTCAAATGAAGGCATTGAAATATAAATTGCCTGGTTTAAACATCTCTAAAATGTTATACATTCCTCGGTAATAGTTTTAGAATTATCATAATACTACGATAATTTATTATATATGAAAACTTCATCGAAAACAACTGAAACTAATTCAAATGACGTCATGGAAAAAATAACACGCCTGGATCTCTCTACAAGAACAGGATTTCATTCATAACTTTCTCCCATTCATTTCATTCATCACAATACTATAATAATTTATTTTATTTAAACATTTTGTTTAAGACCATGGAGCTACAAAAAATTGAACTCTATGCTTGAAACTTCATCGAAAAAAACCGTCCTTCTCTTTATGAAATCAATTAATATTTCATTCATATCAGCCATGCAGACTCAATGGACTAAATTATTTTGTGTTAAAAAAATACAGGAGTTCTAATACAACTCATTCTATATATTTTGCTGTCTACATTTTACATAGGTGAAAATAGGCTTAGTTGTAGAAATAATCAAATTTAGATGAGCATTTAAACTCAAATATATTGTCATTGCCTTGTTTCTGTATGTAGATGCACAGAATTTAAGCAAAAATAAAGTAGTTTTAGGACGGATACAACACTCAATATGAATTAAAAAGAACTTAAAAAAATCACGATTTTGAAACAAGATGGATGCCATATATCATTTTGAAGTGGGTCATGTGATCGCTTCATATCATGGTCACGTGATCGCTTCATATAAAAGGTGTAATTATTATTTTAATTTTTATTTTAAAAACTACTGAATATATTTCGCTGAATTTTTTTTATATATTTTATGGAACAATTTGAATATTACCTAAAATTTTCGAAGCAATTTGTGAATTTTAAATCCGCTTAAAAAATGTTTGAAAAATTAGGTCCCATAGGGCTCAATGTATTTCATTTTTTCGACCCGGGTTCAATCCGAAACTAATTGGGTGATATTATTCATTTATATTCCCATAGGTTCTACAGACCGTCTGAACAACATACTAAAATTTCATTTTGATTAAGTCATTTTTACGGCAGTTATCGTGCTAACGGACAGGCAGACAGACAGGCAGACATGCAGACAGACAGACAGACAGACAGACAGAATGAACAAAGTCATAAACACTTTTCAACTTTGTTGTAAAGTGTTAAAAAGTACCCCAATAAATGTAAAAGAAGGAAAGTACTCCAATAAGTGTATAAGAAAGTACTCCAATAAGTATATCTGAAAGAAAGTATCCCAATAAGTGTATAAGAAAGTACTCCAGTAACTGTATAAGAAAGAAAGTACTCCAATAAGTGTACAAGAAAGAAAGTACTCCAATAAGTGTATATACTCCAATAAGTGTACAAGAAAGAAAGTACTCCAATAAGTGTATATACTCCAATAAGTGTATTAAGTACTTCAATAAGTGTATAAGTTAAGACTGACTAGAATAATAAGAGGTTACAATTATGTCCCAGTAGCTCAACGGTAGAGCGTCGGCTGGCCAGTATGAAGATTCGTGGTTCAATTCCAGGTTGGGACAGCACGGTTACTTAAAATAACCATAGATTTTGACCTTAAGTCTTTTCAAATTAACAAGGTTATACCCTATCAAATAAAAATAACTGTATCATCCCTAGCAGATAATTAAAAAATATATAGGATACATGCTCAGAAACAAAGCGAGATAGACAAAAAGTTACAGTCGAACAGCGTCTAATTAGTTGGAAACGACTCAAGGAAAGAACTGAAATATAGATGCTGCAAGGCAAATGTAAACATTTCAAGCGAGATGGCATCTCTAAGGCCGGAAGTAGAAATTCATAGTAACATCCCTACTCCCACTAGAATTTAATGCGGAATCCATAGCAATTACCATCTGAACCCTTACTATAAATAATTTTGCGAAAAATGATATTTCATGGAAAATTAAAAAAATATACCGAAACGGAATTCTTCCCAAACCCACTGATAAACTTGAAGCTGATTTCAAGAATGTTATCATTTAAGATGTGGATTCTAAAAAAATAAATCATTCAAGGAAAATTAAAATTTTTGAACTGGAATAAGGAAAATACCGTTAAAAGAAATCCTTACTAACTCACTCCCCCAACGCCCCCCCCCCCGATCAATTTCAGCCATTACCTGAACTTCATCTATAGCAATCCTAAGAGATAAATGTATCAAGAACAAGAAAGATCAACCATGCTTAAAGCATTGATTATGAAACACTTTCCAAATTCAATGCAATTTTATTTAAAAAAGTCGAAAATGCAATACATTCCTCGGTAATATTTTAAAACTTATCACAATACTACATTGATTTATTATATTTGAAAACTTAAACCTTCATAGAAAAAAATGAACTTAATTCAAATGACGACATTGAAATATAAATTTCCTGGTTTAAATATCTCTAGAATGCAATACATTCCACGGTAATATTTTTAAAACTATCATAATACTACGATAATTTATTATATTTGAAAATATCATCGAAAACAACTGAAATAAATTCAAATGACGTCATAGAAAAAATAACACGCCTGGATCTCTCTATAAAAGAAGGATTTCATTCATAATATTCTCCATTTCATTCATCACAATACTATAATAATTTATTTTTCTTAAAAATTAAGACCATGGAGCTACAATTCATAAACTTTATGCTTAAAACTTCATCGAAAAAAATCGTCCTTCTGTTTATAAAATCAATTAATATTTCATTCATATCAGCCATGCAGACTCCATGGACTGAATTATTTTGTGTTAAAGAAATACAGTAATTCTAATACAACTCATTCTACATATTTTGCTGTTTACATTTTACATAGGTGAAAAATAGGCTTAGTTGTAGAAATAATCAAATTTTAATGAGAATTTAAACTCAAATATATTGTCATTGTGTTGTTTTAGTACGTAGATGCACAGAATTTAAACAAAAATAAAGTAGTTTTAGGACGGATACAACACTCAATATGAATTAAAAAGAACTTTAAAAAATCACGATTTTGAAACAAGAAGGATGCCATATATCATTTTGAAGTGGGTCATGTGATCGTTTCATATCATGGTCACGTGATCGTTTCATATAAGATGTGTAATTATTATATTAATTTTTATTTTAAAAACTATTGAATATATTTCGCTGAATTTTTTTTTATATATTTTATGGAACAATTTGACTATTACCTAAAATTTTCGAAGCAATTTGTGAATTTTAAATCCGCTTAAAAAATGTTTGAAAAATTAGGTCCCATAGGGCTCAATGTATTTCATTTTTTCAACCCGGGTTCAATCCAAAACTAATTGGGTGATACTATTCATTTATATTCCCATAGGTCCTACAGACCGTCCGAACAACATACTAAAATTTCATTTTGATTAAGTCATTTTTACGGCAGTTATCGTGCTAACGGACAGACAGACAGACAGAATGAACAAAGTCATAAACACTTTTCAACTTTGTTATAAAGTGTTAATAAAAACGTTGTATTCGAAGTGAGGAAAAAAAGAAGTGGAAATACTTAGGGAATTTTCAACTTCATCCAAAATTTGATACTGAAGCAGTCACTTGAAGCTGTCATTTGATACAGTTGTCATTTGAGTTTTTCCTATAACCAGTTTTAAACAAGAAAGATCAATCATGCTTAAACCATTGATTAAGAAACACTTTCCAACTTGCAATTGTATTTAAACATGTCTAAAATGTAATACATTCCTCGGTAATATTTTAAAACTTCTCACAATAATACATTGATTTATTATAGTTGAAAACTTAAACATTCATCCAAAAAAATAAACTTCATTCAAATGACGGCATTGAAATATAAATTGCCTGGTTTAAACATCTCTAAAATGTGATATATTACTCGGTAACAATTTTAGAATTATCATAATACCACGATAATTTATTATATTTAAAAACTTCATCGAAAACAACTGAAATTCATTCAAATGACGTCATAGAAAAAATAACACGCCTGGCTCTCTCTAAAAAAGCAGCATTTCATTCATAAATAATGTCCCATTCATGTCATTCATCACAATACTATAATAATTTTTTTATTTAAAAATTAAGACCATGGAGCTACTAGAAATTTAACTCTATGCTTAAAACTTCATCGCAAAAAATCGTCCTTCTCTCGGTAAAGTCAATGAATATTTCTTTCATATCAGCTATGCAGACTCCATGAGCTAAATTCTTTTGCATTAAAAAAATACAGCAATTCCTATACAACTCATCCTACATATTTTGCTGTTTACATTTCACATAAGTGAAAAATAGGCTTCGTTAGAGAAATAATCAAAGTTGGATGCTCCATTAAACTCAAATATATTGTCATCGCGTTGTTTCAGTATGTAGATGCACAGAATTTAAGCGAAAATAAAGAGGTTTTACCACGAATACAACACTCAATATGAATTAAAAAGAACTTTAAAAATGACGATTTTGAGACAAGATGGATGCCGTATTATATTTTGAAGTTGGTCACGTGATCGTTTCATATCATGGTCACGTGATCGCTTCATGTAAGAGGTGTAATTATTATTTTAATTTTTATTTAAAAAACTACTGAATATATTGCGCTGAATTTTTTTTTATATATTTTATGGAACAATTTGAATATTACCTAAACTTTTCGAAGCAATTTGTGAATTTTAAGTCCGCTTAAAAAATGTTTGAAAAATTTGGTCCCATAGGGTTCAATGTATTTCATTTTTTCAACCCGGGTTCAATCCAAAACTAATTGGGTGATATTATTTATTTATATTCCCATAGGTCCTACAGACCGTCTGAACAACTTACTAAAATTTCATTTTGATTAAGTCATTTTTACGGCAGTTATCGTGCTAACGGACAGACAGACATACAGACAGACAGACAGACAGACAGACAGACAGACAGACAGAATGAACAAAGTCATAAACACTTTTCAACTTTGTTGTAAAGTGTTAAAAATAGATGAAAAATAGATAGCATGGAAAATATGAGTTTTAGAATCGAATGTAACAGTTCTCGAAAACCAAGTGTAAATCCTTAGCAAGTCATTCAACGCCCCTTCACAATTTATTGCTAATCCCAAATCAATCATTATCGTACATCTATAGCTAATCCTGAAAATTAGATATTTCATGGGCAGTTTTTGAAGCGGAAATATGAATAGAACTAAAGTGGAAAATTTCAGTGAGCTACCTTACCTACTCCTACTGAATCCATATCTGTTATCGTATAAGCTTTATTTATATCAATTGAAAATAAATGTTTGAAGAAAAATTTACAATTTTGAATAAAAAATGAAGAATAAATTGGAAGTTTAAATCTTTAGTGATTCTCTCCCCCCCCCCTTCCCCACCTTCTTTGAAATTCGATGCTGAATCCATATCAGTCATTATTTAAGCTTCATTGATAGAAGATGCTGAGAAATCGCTACTTCAAAAAATGCTAAGTAAACGCATTGAAGGCTAATTTTATTGCCACAGGCACGCAAAAAATCGAATTGCACACCATGGGTATCAAACTCAAGAACACTTAGGTTGGTTTGAGTAGCAAAGTTTAGGGAACATCCCTGATGTTGATCTTTCTAAAGGGATGGGAATGAATACAAGTTAAATTCAAGTTTTTTGTTTCACGTACGGAGTAGTGTAGTAGCACATTTTGGTGTAATTCTGCAAACCAGATATCAATTTCCTGTTTTGAGTCTATATATACTAATTGTCAAGTATCCGTCTGTCTGTCTGTCCGTCTGTTTGTCACGCTTTTTTAAGCGCTTCCCGAATAGATAGAGACTTGCAATTTGGTACATGACTCTATCGTTCTATAAAACTCCCTGGAAAAATCGAATTTTTTAAAAATGTTCTCCAGAGGGGGTGCTCCACACCAAAGCGTTCCAAAAGTGAAATGATAGGAAAGTATACTTTGCTTGAATACTTACTTTGCTTGAATACTTATTTGCTTGTATACTTTGCTTTGTATTGTAGAGACTTCAAATTTGGTGTATAGATAAATCGTTCGAAAGGAAGAAAGTGTGATATTTCAGATTTCCAATATTTTCTACTTAAGGGGGTGCCTCACACCACAATGTTCGATTTACTGAATAAATGGGAAACGAATCCTTTAAAATTTGATAGAGCTTGAAATTAGGTATATGGCTTAATCATTTGGTGAAAATACCCAAGACGAATATAGTTTTTCAAAAACGTCCGTTTAAGGAGGTACTCCAAAGGAAAACTTTCGAAAGGTGAATTGATAAGAAAACATACTTCGGAATGACATAGATATTTGAAATTGGGTGTACTGGTAGATAGTTTGGAAGGAAGAAAGTGTATAATTTCAGTTTTCCAATATTTTCTACTTTAGGGGGTGTCGCACGCAATAATGTTCGATTTTCGGAATGAAGTAGAAACAACCCTTTTAGAGCGTGATAGAGGCTTGATATTTGGTATATGGACGAATCACTTAATAGAAAACCCAAGAAGATTGGAGTTTTTCAAAAATGTATATTTAAAGGGGGGGGGGGGAACTCCACAGAAAAACATTCGAAAGGTGAAATGATAGAAAAAGCATGCTTCGCGATGAGATAGAGCCTTCAAATTTGGTATACTTGTAAATAGTTAGAAAGGAAGAAAGTGTGCAATTTCAGTTTCCAAAATTTGCTATTGTAGGAAGTGCCGCACACTAAAATGTTCGATTTGACTAACAAATGAAAAACGCCTCCTTAACTATGTAATAGGGAACTTTCTGCTTGAAATTCAGTGTATGGGGCAATCATTTGATAAAGGAACCCTATGATTATTACAGTTTTTCAATAATGATCATTTAAGGGGGCGCAACACAGGAAAACGTTCGAAATATGAAGTGATAGAAAAAAATGCTTCACAATAGGGTAGGAACATCAAATTTGGTGCACTGGTAGATAGTTTGAAAGGAAGAAAGTGTGCAATTTCAGATTTTTAATATTTGCAACTTTAGGGGGTGCCGAACACCAATATGTTCGATTTTCGGAATAAATGAGATACGCTTCCTTTTAAATGTGATAGAGACTTGAGATATTTGGTATATGGGCCAATCATCTGACAAGAAACCCAAAGCGAACAGAGTTTTTGAAAAATATCCAGTTACGGATGTGCTCCACAGAAACACGTTCGAAAGGGGAGAGGATGAAATAGTATGCTTCGGGATGAGATAGAGACTTTAATTTGGTGTACTGGTAGATAGTTCGAAAGGAAGACGTGCGCAATTTAAAATTTACAATATTTTCTTCTTTAGGGGGTTCCGTATACTAAAATATTAGATTTGCCGAATAAATGTGAAACGTGAATTATTAAAAAAAACGGCAATATTCTGGTGTTGCTTATTGCGAGACTGTTGATTTTCAACGGGTATTCGTCTAGTAAAATGTTTAAATCTCTAAGAAAGTCTACTATTCTACACTATTCAGATGATCTAAGTCATCTATTTTTCTCAAAATCTTCATTTCCAAGATTTACGAAAAATTGCTTTATCGAAGAGAATTAAAAATATATGTAACTTAATCAAGTGTTGTTCCATTTTGATGCATTACTTCAGTGACAAAACACTTAATGTTTTACTTTATTATATATATAATAATGTCATGAATGAATATTTTCTTTAGAATTCCATTAACATCTTTCAAAATCGCTCAAAATTTTTTAATGTTACATGTGGCATTATATTGCATTTATCTGAAAAAAAAATGCTAATGCATCTCTGGAAAATTATAAGTACGAATATTATATGTATAACTGTTTCTTTGTTTAAATTGCATATCGCGCATTCCAGTTTGAAAAATACATATATGAACTTTGTAATAGTAAATAAATATATTGAATTTAAAAAGCATATACAATTTCGCTTATGTAAATGCGTTTGGAAGCTGAATGTAAAAAAAAATAAATAATTTATGTCAAACATATATGCTTCTAAAGATGAAACTTTAATTGAATAAGATTATAATGCGTGTAATAAATAACTTAATAAAGGGATATTATTTAAAATGCATAATGTGTTAATCGGTGAAAATTATTTGTAAATAAGTATTTAATTATCTAATAAATTTATTTTAAATGTGTATCAGTAAATGACTATTCTAGGAACATTTTATAATTTGTAAACTGCTCCAAGGACTACCCATAAACACAACAATAACTTTGTAACGGAAGTTCCATGACCGTGCACGTTATGTCTAAAAAATGAACATACCCGATCGCATAACTTTGATTGCAGCGCCCCCTAGCACAGAACTTTAAAAGAAAAGAAATATATATTATAAAAGAACTCGACAACATAGCGAGATAGGAAAACTAAAAGGAAAAGGCGCATTCTTAGATGAATATCTAATTAATAAAAGTGTGGCATTTCAAACGCATCGAACAGGCTTATGAAAGGCAATATAATCCTGATAAAACGTCGTATCATCAGAGACTGTAATACTGTGACGTTTTCAATGCTTTAAATATAATAAATGTAATATTTCCTTTGAAATTCAAATGTGAAATGTTGCTGATAAACACACACATACATTGTATTATTCAAAAAATCCAACATTCAAATATATTTATTTATTATTAAAAAACTCAAACGACAAATGTAGCTAAGAAAATCTTGCAAATAAATGTAATCGTTTTTCAACGACTACTGTATATTACCTGTATCAGATTTTCGATAAGTACTACTTCATTACTACACGTTATGTTTTTCATTCCTAAAGTTCTTTCGACAAAAGTAAAATAGAATAAAAAACGAGCATTTCATATAAACTCAGATGGAAAATACAGGATTTCGCTAATTACATCCAAATAAAAGACTAAAAAATAAAGCTTGGAAGATAGATTTACTCGCTGCTGTAGAAGAAAATATTTTATAAAGTAAAAGAAAATTAAAGAATGAGCAATGTGCCAGCAGAAGCAAAAGAAAATTATATTATGACTGCGCTCATTTGCAGACGTACTTACGTCAGAAGAAAAGAAAAATAAATGTATTTTTTCCGTGTTTGTAAAGATGTTTTCTGTAGTAAGCAGTATTATTTATCTAACATATCACGATTTTACAGGGAGTTTTAAATTTAAAGTATTTCTTATATTGCCCACTCTTGATATTTTAAGTTCATTTATTTTTATTCACCAGTCATTATACAGGGTGTCCCAAAAACATTGACCTCGGCTTTATTCCTTAAATATTGATCTTTGACATATATAATAAATTACAAAGTTGCGTAAAAAAAGTACATAATTTTCTGAAATTGATAAACATTTTTAGAGGATTCAATTTTAAGAAATACAACATTTAAATGTTTATACGGCCCCCGCACAAAAAACATTTCCAATAAGTAAAATGCGCCCCATACACTAGTAAGGCGATGTGCAAAATTTCAGCATCCCATCATAAAAAAATCCAGAGATATGTTTAAACAAATTTAGTGAGAGATTAATCACAAATTAAAATGAAATTTTTACAGCAAGGGCGCAAATGACGCAACGCAGAAATGCATCATAGGCAAATAACATCCGCATCTTATCTTTAACGGTTTTTTGGCATGGATTGAAAACATTTTGAACAAGCTTTGTAATATATGCGTAAAGTTATTATTTCTACATAGTGCAGATTCTTTTGTACCAATAAATAACAAAATTATTAGTTATGTATGCAATCATTGTTTTCTTTCGTAATTTGTGTATGATCCCTGAAACGCGACCTGCCGACATGATATTCCCCTATGAGGACCCATGTCGATGCATCGAAAAGTGGTTTAAGTCAGCATTTTTATATTTTCATATCTCTGGGACTTTTTATGATAAAATGCTGAAATTTTGTACATCACCTTATTAATGTATGTTGTACATTTTACTCATGGGAAATGTTTTTGTACAGGGACCGTATAAAAATTGAGATTTTGTATTTCTTAAAATTTAATTCTCTTGAAAATTTGAATCGATTTCATAAAATTATATACCTTTTTTACGCAATTTTGAAATTTATTATATATTTTTAAGATCAATATTTAAGGAATAAAAGCCGAGGTCAATAATTTTGGGACACCCTGAATATGCCCTAATATTTAAGGATAATTAATTGAAAAGAAACGGATATATCTACAAAACCTAGAAATAGTCGAGCATTTAGGATGAAAAGTCTGGGCATAATCTCCATAAGTAAGAGTGTTTCAGCACAGTGTACTTCGCTTTAAATTTAAAGTTTTCCTTATATTGCCACATGATATCCTATGCTCTTTTATTTTTGTTCCCCGGCTATTACGTATGCACCAATATTCGAGGATATTATTTAACTGAAATGAGACAAATATATCCACAGAACCAGGAAATAGTCGATATTTTATGATAAAAAATATCGGTATAATCTCCATTATGAAGAATGTTTCATCACAATTGACTTTGCGTTTCGAGCTTCGATAATTATTTTTATACAATAAATTTAAAATTTTAAATTATCCTAAAAATAAACAGTTCTTTACATATAATGTACATATTAATTTAATGTACATATTAATTTACAGTTAATGTACATTTTATATGTATTGTTTTTTTTAGTATATAAAAGACATCGTGAAATCGGTCGCTGATACGCCGGACTCACATATCAAGTTGCATTGTATTATAATGTTTTTAATATCAAGATTATTCAGGAGTTTTTAAATTTAAATCATTCCTTATATTGCCCATACGTCATATTTTTAATTATTTTATATTTGTTTTCCGGCCATTATGTGTACACTAATATCCAAGGATACTTAATTGAAATTGTTTTCGTACTCCGAAAATTATGCATTCACTAACATTGAAGGATGTTTAATTAAAAAGAGACAAATATACCTACAGAACTTAGAACAAGTCGTTTACGATGAAATGTCAGGTCATAAACTTCATTTTGAAAAGTGTTGCAACATAGTTGACTCTGCCCTTCGAGCTGCGGTAATTGGTTTTATATACGTGTTTAAAATTTAAAGGTTTCTTAAAATTAAACTTTTTTGGTCAAACATCTTAAGGTGCAAGTACGGAGGTGCAGGTTCTAAGTTCTTTTATTTTTGTTCACCGGCTATTGCTATGCACCAATATTCGAGGATATTTAATTGAAAATCAACAAATATATCCACAGAACCAGGAAATAGTCGATATTTTAGGAAAAAAAGTCTGGGCATTTAAATCATGAAATAAGTGTGACGGGAATGAAACGGAAATGTGTAACGGTAGTGACATCATATTGTCACGAATATCTAAAAAGAAACCATTGTTAAAATTTGATGATCTGGATCACTTAACCTTGGCCTTCTATTTATCGAGAAATTGTAGTTTATACAGGGTGTTTTACTCGCTTTCTGCCCCTGATTTTTTCTTATAACGTTCCAACTAGTGGACGTCACTCAGTGAAATTTGAATCGGACACAGCATGGTGTATTAGAAACTGCTTTATATTTTTTGTAGCTCGATGGCATGTGCTTGTAGAATGCCCCCCAGCTCTTTCAACAGTTTACATAAAGACTTCTGTGGGAAGGCCAGCAGTTTTTTTTAACTTTGGGCTAGATAGTAGAGTACCGCCACTTGTGTCCTTCCGTTACCCCGCTTCCCATCTACCAATCCATGTGGAATTTCAAGGAATTGCATTCATTGGTTTGAAAGTAATCATTGGCCGAGAGCCAGTGAAACACCCTGTAGCTAGGTTGTATATATCACTAGGGGCATGGTTAGATCTAAGTGGCGTATATCAAGGGTCCCTTTATCACTACGAGACTTATATTTGTATGTGCTTGCATAGCAGATGTGTGTGTTTAGT
The DNA here is from genome assembly GCA_951213105.1 of Amaurobius ferox. Lineage (NCBI taxonomy): Eukaryota > Metazoa > Arthropoda > Arachnida > Araneae > Amaurobiidae > Amaurobius > Amaurobius ferox. The sequence goes on along the minus strand of OX578146.1, from coordinate 35,046,784 downwards.
TAATTTTAATAAAAGTTTGTAAATAGCCTTGCTGTCCAAACCGGGAATCGAACCCTGGATCTCCGAACTGGCCAGCTAACGCTCTACCATTGCGTTACTGGGAAAAAATTGCAAGCTCTTATTATAGAAGTAGAATATGTATTCTCCACCCTCTAATGTCAGACTGGCGGGCAACTGACAATCTGACTGACCACCTCTTGCTATTTTTACCCCTGGTTAGCCTCCTGCTACTACTACTTTTACCCAGATTTGTCTCCTGCGTGGTCGTTTTCCTCTCAATTTGAATTCCGCGCTCAATCATCCAGAGTATATTGAATCCGTACTAGTCGTACTAGGGTCGCTTTCAGACTTCCGGAAAGGAAAAAAAAAAAAAAGCTAATTTAACTGTTCTTATTTTCTTGGATCTTTCTTTTTCTTTTGACCCTTTTTAACAGTTTACAACAAAGTTGAAAAGTGTTTATGACTTT